>JAURVB010004971.1:0-27150 GCA_033002965.1 Piper betle
GGTGTGAAAATTAGTTGCACGTCATCCATGTAGTATCCTGGTAGGGTTTTATGCATTCATACATACATATAGCAACTTGGATCTTCATCTTAAGACGCCGAGATTGGATCCGGACGAGTTAGGTTCATGTTAGCTGACCTAACCGGGGCCTGTAACATTCCGGTTTGGTTCACGAGTGTGAACCAAATTTGGGGTGTTACACCTTAAGTCGAACCATGACTGGTCGACTTGATAGCCAACCATATCGGTTCATCTATATTTATTTTATAATATTTAGGTTCGAGTCTTGTAATAAAAATCATGGTTTTTACAAAGAGAAGGAAGGGGAGGAACTCTCTCGCCAGAGATCCATCTTCGGTGACCCCCAAGCCCACCAAATCAAAGATTGGAGTGCCCTCGATAAGATCTAGTTGATAGCCACCCTCGAAGATGCCCGCCCACACCAGATAAAGCCGAGAGAACTCCCTACTGCAAGTGGTGATGTCCAACAAACAACGGAGTTGTAGACCATCGTCCGACCAACCAATCCCTTTGATGACCAAGAAACTATTTCCACTGAGTTTCCCTCATAGCCGACAACAAATCCCAACAAAGAGATACTGCTGGAAGAGTCTGCCATCCTTGTAAAACAGCCTAGAAAACTCTTGCTGTATGGCCAGCTTGTCAGCGCGTGTATGGCTAGCCCAGGTGACCTCTGGATAGACCGACACTGCCACTGAACTCTCCTCAACACCATCAACAAACCTAAGTCGAGATCCATTGCCAAAGAAGCTCGCCCTTCCCAGAAACGACCCAAAGTAGGCCCTCCTATCACACCCCATTTCGGTTCACCCGTGAACCAACTTGAAAGTGTTACTGGTGATCGAACCGTTCACTAATTTACTAGATTCAGTTCAGCCAACCTAGAGCATCTCAAGATGGTGATGCAGCATGCAAAGCATGGATGTGATGCTTGGATTCTAAGGTTGTACTACATGCATGTCAAGATGTGCAAACAATTACACAAACAAACTAAACAAACTAAAAGTTTAAAAGAAATATTTATTTTGAAAACGGAGCAAACAGAGTTTCCCCTAAAGTGGAATAGAGGTCACCTTGTCAACGACAAAAATTATATATTTATAATGATAAAAATTGAAAGCACAGTCCAAACACAACATGTATTTCACATTCTAGTTATCCTCGCTCCGTAGCTAACCCTATTCATTTTCCACTTTCCATTTTCATTTACATGCATAATATCTGTAGCAGTTTATAGGATAGCATTGAAATCTCATATCTACATAGTTTAACACATCACCAACTACAGTCTACAGGTACATGTGTGTGTGATTTCAATGTTGCTCCTCCACAGTCCTGATAGTGCTCATCCCTTTCAGTTCTCACCTATATGTATAATAAAAAGACGTCAGTAACAAGCATTACCGGTTAAGAAATAACTAGTAACAAGCTGACACAGGAGAGCCCCATGTTGAATAAAAACTTCATTCTTCCTCGACATCTCTCAGAAGAACAATAACTGGGAGTGGTTGACCTCGTGCGACGGCATCCTCTTTCCATCTCATTCTCTTTCATTGGCTATTTTAATCTATCCCTTGGGCGGGAAAATCATTCTCTTTCTTCTTAGCCCTCTACACCCTCCATATTACTTCTGGCCCTAAGTATAGAGGCCAAGTACTCTCAGGCTTGTGTCTTTAGTACCTTTTTAAGCCACAAGTCTAGACATGCACTTTGTAGCATTACCCGTAAACCTCCACACTTCTCCAGGTTTGAAGAACTCAAAGGTGGGGTTATCAGGATCCCTCGGGAATGGAATGGACACTCATCAATTACAGAGCCCATTTTGACAAACACATGCCCTATTTGAAGACATGGTGGTCAGTTTTCCCTCGTCTCACTTCTCAGTGAAAACACAAAAACTAGATATACATAGGCCTGGGTAAGGATTTTAATATAATAGGCGCAGAGGCATCGCGAGCTGGATCTGAGTTTCAAAAATAAACTTGAGGGATCTCATCATCGAGGGTTATTAATCTGAAAATACAATCGGCTAAATGGCCCGTGTGGGGAGGGATATGATAAATCCACCACTCAGCACGTCCTCTTACCTGGTAAAAACAAAACACAATAGAATGAGACAATAAATCAAGAGAGAATCCTAAACGAACCTGGTAGAAGCTCCAATCGTGGTTGTGCGTATATGCGGCAAGCTTTTACTCCGTACTTACACATCAAATCTTGAAGCTAACGCTCGCTAATTGAATGATGCATCAAACTCCTCATGAACATCACACTCACAATACAATCATCATCCATCAAACAATAAACAATCCTCATCACAATAGAAATATCCCTACCTCATCCTCTTCACAACAATTTTATTATGTTTTTCTAAGTGATGTTGCCGTCAATTAGAATGCTTAGATTTAATTTACATAATTAGATCACTAACATTCATTCACTATCAATCAAATCATACAAATCATCACTTCATTCACAATCAAACATTCATCACAAAAAATAATCAATCATAATATGCCATGCTAACAATCATCAATTTTAGTTAATTAAATCTGGGGTAATTATACTCCTGCGTCGGCAGTGACAATGATCGACGACTAGTTAGGATTTGGTCACGTGTCTCAGGAGCTCAAATTTAGCACTTGGCGGCATCCGAAGTTCAATCGGGTTTGACTGGATGAGTTCGGCAGAAGATCTGGCAAATTTTAGCGAATCCATTTTTTAAGCAGTTTCTGGTAATTTTCCTGCGACTGTTGCCAACAGCGGCTAACCGGCGGGATGGTGGTGGTATGGGGTACCGTTGGCATCCGGCTCGGTGAGCCGGACTTGTTTATGACATGGACGAGGTCTGCAGAGGCGTCGGCTTGCCTGACTAAATTCCAACATTAATGCAAAAATGTTATCATTCTTATCCCTTCCTTTGATCTAATAGACCTTAGACCATTATAACTATTAATGTAAAAAAACTGAGCCTAACTAAATATCCCTTGCTTTGTGATATTAATAGGTGATTAAAGAATAGCTTTTGAAAACCACAAAAATGAAAACAAAATTGAGAACGTCCATCATACAAAAAACTCTTAAAAACTTTTGAATATAATAATGGTAAAGAAATATCACCCTTTTGTATATAAGTTGGCAATTACTTAAATGAGGTATATATTTCATAGCATTATATAAAGCAGTCCCTAGTTAGTAACTTAGTGGGCAAAAACCCTCAATTGCATGAGACCAGTTAGTAGCCTCACCAAATATTAATAATCTAATGCAACATTTTTGAATGGGCACAAACATGAACATGTTTGCATGTGTTCAGGTTTCATAACCCATTCTATCCTTGATAACTTGGTTTTGGCAGCTCCATAAGACTGGGAGGAGATAAGAAGAGATGTAGATAGGAGGTTGAGAAGGTCTGATTTGAGGCCTCAAATTGTGGGACAGAAAATTCCCGTGGATGTCTATAAACCCCCAAATGGTGAAGGAGAAAGGAGGGTTGCATGTTGAAAGAAAAAAGAGAGCAGAAGAGCATAAGAAAGAAGCAAGAAAGGAAGGAGGAACGAAGGGGAGGAGCCCCTCGCTAGAGATCCATCTCCGACGACCCCCTAGCCAACCGATGAAGAGCTTAGAGTATCCACCAGCCAAGAACCACCGCTGTTGACAGCTACCCTCACTGGAAAGAGAAGAAAAGCCTCCCTACCAGATTAAGAAATAGCATTAAGTAGCCACCTTGTCGGCGTGTATCCAGCCAGACCAAGCTGCCTCCAGCCACACCACAACCTCCACTTAGTTCCCCCCACAGCAGGGAACAAACCCATCTGAGAACCGCCACTGGAGAAGCCATCCGTTGGCTGAAAATCTTCGAGAAGCGCCTCACTAGAGCAGCATAGAAGTAGAAAATAGCAAAGAGCAGTCAACTTTCGGCCCTCTGTCTGGCCAGCCAGTGCCATCCCCAGCCACACCGACACTACCACCGAACCCCTCAATACCTCAAACAAACCCAAGTCAAGATCCATAGCCGGAAGAGCCACTAGTCGCCAAAAAACCAACCAAAAGAGGAGCGTTGTAGCACTACAACAGCAATGTTCGGCCACCTTCCCCAGCCTCCGTCTGGCCAATCACTGCCACCGAAGGTCAATCCATCGGCTCAAATCAATCAACCTTGACTTAGGGAACAAATGTTCGGCCACCTTCCCAGCCTCCGTCTGGCCAATCACCACCACCGAAGGTCAATCCATCGGCTCAAATCAATCATCCTTGACTTAGGGGAACAATCAAAGGTCAAGCTTTGCCGATTTTAGTCGCCATCATCGGACCACCGCCAACACACTCATTGGTCGCAGATCTATTAATATGGTTGGTTGACCCTCACTGCAATAGCAGAAAAAGGAGTTGTGGGAGCCACCAAAGCTGTCATTGCACAAATAGCCCAAACGGGTCTGTCAGGCCCGTTTAGTGGACCGAGTCCACTTGCTCTTCCCAGACCCGTGACCACTTTCTATTGCCCATGAATCATGCATGACCAGACTGCAAAGCTCGAAAGTGTCTGCGACCTGCCGCGACCTGGATTAAAACTGGCCCAGCGTGGGCCACCTACATCCCGGTGCACCCAAAAATATCCAGAAGCCTGCACACGCCATCCGGTCTGGTGCAGCATTTTTCTGATTTGAACCAACCTGAAATGGTTTAGTTCAACCTATTATCACTCCAAAAATAATTTGAAGGTCTTCCCGTCCTTGAATTGAGACAAAACTTGCTACACCAACATTTTTGGATGCTCTGAACTCAATGGTGAAGTTATTTTGAAGATTTGAAGACTAGAAAGAGTCAAACCACATCATTGGAGTCAAAGTTATCAAAGGCAAATTTATTTAAAGGTGACATAATTCACTATTTTGTATAAAGTATAAATCAAAAAAGAAATAGAGGATTGTGAGTATCAATCTTACCGTGGACTAACTTAAGGATTTGAGTTAAACCCTAAAGAACTACATAAAAATATTGAGCGTTTATTCCTTGGTCATGGCATTTTATTTAGCTAGTAAGATTTCTTTGCGCGGCAAGGGTGCCTTTGGTCCCACCGAACCCACTATCTAACCCAACTCGAAGACTTGATCGTGGGGGCGGCCATTCCACACCTAACCATATTTTGGCGACTTCACTGGGGACCAATTAGAAGGTAGAAGTGCTCTTTGAAAAGTTTGTGCAAGCAAGAAGAAATGGCACCGGTAACAAGCAATGCGGCACAAGTGCTCGCCCAGACATAACAAGCTAGTGCTGCAATTGGGAGCTCGTCGGGACGAGAAGACAATTATCCCATGCAATGTCCAACAATGGACGAACCCTTGGAGACCAGACAGATGTCTTAAGCTCTATAGATCCAACTATATCAACCTCCCTTCTAGCTACAAGAACAACTGCCACAACATTGAGGGATCAAGCTAACATCCTTCACAAAATTAAAATTTTTCTCTGATTTCAGGTATTGAGTCCATCCACCAAGCATCTACCACATCAACTTCATCACCTGAACAGATTTGGGTGCAACACTTTCAAGTGTCACAATCAAGTAGGAGTGAGCCTTGTTCGCTTCCTCACTCTACATGGTTTCCACAACCACCGTACTACCAGCCGCCATACCTGTACCAGTGGTATGACCCTACATGCTCACAATAATCATCCTCCATGGTGTTCCCACCGTCCATCGCAACCATAGTGCCCCTCCATCTAGCGCCGCTAGCAATGCTAAGAAGTCAAATATCAGTTATTATTACAATTTTGCTAGCAAGTCAGCCACAAGCTTAATTATGAACCATGCCAGTAGCGCTAATGCCAGACCTTTATTATGAAGAGTTGAAAGCTGAAATGGATACACAAGTTGCACTTATCATAGCTTTTATTGGAAAGAAAGACAGAATCAATAGAAGAGACAATGCATTTATGCCCCTAGCTAATGAAGTCCACACAAAAGTTTTGCCTGATAAGTACAAGCGTTCTACCTTCACGAAGTTTGATGAAGACGGAAACCCTGAAGATCACATTACAATCTTTGAAAGGGAGTACCAAGCAATCTTGACAAATGGAAAGCTAAAACTACAACAATTCCCATCATCTCTTAGCGGCAATGCACTAAATTGGCTCAACAATCATCCACCTAAATCAGATTAACTCATGGGATGAAATCATCAAGCAATTCATAGGCCACTTTCAGTCAATGGAGATCCCGATAAAGATTGTGCATTGAAGGCAATGTTAGAGAGAGCCAAGTGATGAATTTGATACATGTGTGAAAAGATTTAGAAGTCTATCATCTCAAATGAAGGAGATTCCAGAGATCAAAGAACTGGAAAAGATATGTGTAATGAATGTTAGATCAGCTGCGAGGTTCCTAAGTGGTGCACAATGAAATACATTTGAAAAAGTCTATGAAAGAGTGCTGATATATGAGGAACTGAACAGAATTTTGGCTTCAACAAAGAATGTTAGAGCCTCAAGCAATGCAGTCACCAGGCTTAGTCACGTGGATCATGAGTGTCAAGTGAAGATGTAGAATGAAAATGAAAATCCAAGAGATGGTTTGACCTGTTTGACAAAGGCATGAATGGAGAAATAATAGAAGATTACACTTCAACACTAGAGATACTGTGGAAATGGTTTGACCTGTTGAAGAATAAAGGAAAAGATCATGCCATGGACTCCAAAAAATTTACCAAAACTAGAAGATGAGAAGGAGGAAAGCTCTTGTCAATTTCACTAGAGGTTAGGTCAAATGTTAAAACTTGATGGAAAATATCGAAGAGTTGCTTGACAAAGGTAATACAATGTTGCAAGTGCCATGTGATAACAAGTAGCCACTCATCTTCACCAATGAAGTCTTAAAAGCGAAAGGAGTAAGGTAGATTAAGAAAGGATAAATGAGGAAATGGATACCTCGATGGTTAGAGGTCAAAGACATGGAAGTATCACCTGCTTCCACTGTAGAAGGGAAAAATGGATTCCTTACATCTCCACTGAAGCAAAAGTTTGAAGTTAAGGCTAATCAAGGCACCAGACATAGGGAAGGCAAGGAGCTCGATAAAGTAAAGATGGAAGACCAACTTGTTGTCCAAACAACTTCAACTCAAGAGGAAGTCAAGTCGAAGAATTCAATGTGACATGGAAAATAAGATTGCATCTATTGTGTAGCTTTGGCAGAAAGATAGTGATCAAAGGAATGAAGCATCATTACATTGGAGGGAGACACAAAACTTGTTGTAGTAGATTGTGATTGTGCTTATTCAGATATTGTTGCCCAAATCTCGAGTACATTTGATACTAGTAACCCTTTCTTGATTAAATGTCAGTTACTTGACGAAAGCTTGAAATATTTGATCACAATCACTAGCAATGAAGACATGACGAATGTACTTGAAGAGCAAGAGGAATTCAACACAAGTCACTGATCAGTTGCTCGCCTTCACCTATTTGTGCTAACAAAAACATCAAGATCACCATCAAACTCGACATTGGGAAAGCTGTGGGGGCTTCAATCAAAATCAATATGGTTGAAAGAGATTGACCAAGCAATTCAACCTAGTAGGAGGCACCGCAAAAGAACAAGGTTGTCTCGAGACCATGCAAGAAAAAGAAGGAATAATGTGAGTTTGGAGATGACGGTTGTCGAGTAAAGACGTTACTCATCTAGATCAAAATGATGGTCAATTACCACACAATAACCCAGGAGCGGTTGCCCTACACTAGCTTATGGAAAAAAAAGTTAGAAAAGGGAAAACTTCAAAGAGAAAAAGAAAAAGGTCAAAAAGAAAAAAGCAAATTGTATTTAGTTGATTATTCTTTCAAATTTGCAAAAAATCAACGTGGGCGTTGATGAACCGGCACGAAATAAACATGTTTGTTCATGTTCGGGTCCGATAACCCATATACACCTTCTTCTCCTATCCTTGATGACCTCGTCCTAGCAGCTCCAGAAGACTAGGAGGAGATAAGAAGAGATGAAGATAGGAGGTTGGAGAAGGTTTGATTTGAGGCCACGAATTGTGGAACTGAGAAAATCCCACGAATGTCTATAAACACCCAAACAATGAAGGAGAGAAGGGGCTCGTACCTTGAAAGAAAAAGAGAAAATAAAAGAGGAGAAGAAAGAAGCAGGAAAGGAAAAAGGAAGGGGAGGAGCTCCTCACCGAAGATCCACCTCCGATGACCCCTAGCCCACTGGTGTAGAGCTTGGAGTGCCTCTGATGCAACCCAGCCGAGAACCACCACCATCGAGATACACCACCAGAAGAGGGACTAGTAGCCATAAAACCACCCAAAAGAGGCACACCTTTGCAGTGCAACAACAGCTTTTGGCCACCTTCCCAACCTCCATCTGGCTGATCATCACCACTAAAGGCCAATCCACTGGATCAAATCGATCGATGTTGTTTTGGGCTACAATCAAAGATCAAGCTGCAAGGACCATTAAAAAAGAAGATGCGAACACGAATCGGAAAGGACCGAACATGTTACATTCAATACTCAGTTAATTCTACCCAGTTAATTATTATATTTATTATATACCCGGTTACCCGATTAAATGAAATACGGGTGTCATTTCATTTTATTTTATGAAGGATGTCCTTCACCCTAGCCTTCATTCGCATTTTCTTCTCCTCTTCCTTACCGGCGTGTCTTCTTCCTTGCTTAGGTATTCTTCCTATCTCCCTCTTCTTAATTTTCTTCCATGCATATTTTAATTTGATAATAATCTTTATAATCGTGAGGATTAAAGTTTAAAATCAACAAGAAAGAAACTAAACATGACTGTTGGCCGGTGAGTCCCTTATTTCGGCGAGATGGGCAAACACAGGAAAAGTTTCGTCGGGAATCGGTGGCGACGGTCATTCTGGTGTTGGAAGATGATCCTACTCTCTTCGTCGATCAGTGTAGGGTCGATTTCACATGTGTAGATGTGAGATCCCTCAACTTAGTCCCATATCTAATACCTACTAGGAGAAGATCCTCTTTATAAGAGAATGGACTATAGATCTTTAACTTGGTTAACCATTTTAAAGAAATGACTTAGGCCCATTATGTTGCACTTTGAGTCGGGTCGTTACAGGTCGTATCAGAGCAACCTATTACGTGTTAGATGGTGGGCTGGACTAGGGACGTTGGCTAGGCTTCCAGTCATGAGCCAAAAAGGTCATGGGCTAGGGTTAGCAACGGGCCAAGACTATGGACCTTGGCTAGGTTGCCGGTCACGGGCCAGAGGTTGTTGGTTGGGGCTAGCAACAGGCCAAGTATACGCATTTCGGGGACAAAATTTCCTAAGGTGGGTGGATTGCGAGATCCCTTAACTTAGTCCCACATCTAATACCTACTATGAGAAGATCCTGTTTATAAGTGAGAATGGACTATAGATCTTTAACTTGGGTTAACCATTTTAAAGAAATAACTTAGGCCCATTACGTTGCACTTTGGGTCTGGTTGTTACAGTGGATGCTGGCCAGGGGTGGTAAATGGCCAAAAACAGAGGATGGCGGCAAAAACAGAGGCGACAACGGTGGGTGAAGAAATCCGGCCGTCCTAGGTGGTGACGGGTTCAAATCTGGTCGGGGAAGGTCAATAGGGGGTCGAGTGTGTCGAGGCGACCAGCCAATTGAGGCGGCGACGCTCGCCGACGGTGGAATTGGCGACGCGAGCGCACCGCTAGGCAGGCGATGCAGGTGTCGCCGCAGCTGGAAGGTGGCTGCAGAGTTGGTCGGATGAGCAACACCGCAACGGCATGGCAAGGCTGGGCGGCGACGATTGACGACGGCTGGAGACGATCATCGGTAGCGGTTGGAGGGCGGCTGCTGTCGGGAACAAGGGATGGCGCCGGGGAAGAAGAAGAAGAAAATTACCTTGGGTGGCAAACTTGTAAATAATGCTTGACTCGACACAACTCGAGTTAAATAATAATACCAACTCGTAAATAACAGCTGACTCGATACCGACTCGAGTTAAAAATAATACGAACACGTAATAAATCTTTAAAAATAATTATTTTAATGGGTTATGGGTTAAAGTTTCTAAACTAATTAATTATTGTACGAAATCGCCACAAGTAAGAAAAAAATATTGTAATGATAAAAGGTCAATAATTAATCGGCACAACAAGCGATTAAATAAAATCAGACGGTTATAAGTAATTAATAAAATAAAGATTTTACCTTTACCATATTAAATTTAATAGTAGGTAAATAAAGTGATTATTTTAATACCGAGTCAGTAATATAGAAAATGAGTTATTAAACTATAGTCGGGTAGCAATCACTAGCGTCGAACCTAAATAAAATAATGAAAATAAATAAAGTTCAAAACTTTATTAAGTCGAATAAGTTAAAATAATTGTATTAATAATATTTTTGAATAATACAAATTATTTTAAATAATTTAATCGAATAATTTAATTAATTAAATTGCTATAAATAATAGTAGCGATTCAAAAATTATAACCGTAAACTAAATCATCAAGATCGGGGTTAAGTAATTATCATCGCAAAGAAAAATTAATTACTTGTTTATTAGTAATAAATATTTTATCAATTGTTAGGTATTAATTATGATTTAGATAATTAATTTAAAATGTAAAGTAGGACTTAAATGATTATATCACATGAATAATTAATTATCTCACTACATTTGTTGAGAATTTAATATTTAATATTTTTGAATTGTTACATGTTATGTTGTCAAAAATTTTATTATATATATTAGACATATAGCTGCATGCATTCCTACTCGAATAAAATTATACTTATGTATAATTTTATGTTCTCGTTCACATTAGGATCATTGGTCGCAGTTGCGAGTTCGAAATATCCAGGTTCGTATAATTATTTGAAATGTTGTATTTTCCCAAACTAATATAATTATTTAAAATGTTGTACTTTCCCAAACTGGTAGCCTTGTCGGCATTAATCTCAGAATGAGCTGGGAGACAATTTCTAATCTCACAATGAGCTGTGGAGACAATTTCTAATCTCAGAATGAAATGGGAGACAATGACTAATCTCAGAATGACCTGGGAGACCACCTAATCTCAGAATGAGCTGGGAGACAATTTCTAATCTCAGAATGAACTAGGAGACAATGACTAATCTCAAAATGAGCTTGGAGACAATTCCTAATCTCAGAATGAACTGGGAGACAATGAGTAATCTCAGAATGACCTGGGGACCACCTAATCTCAGAATGAGTTGGGAGACAATTTCTAATCTCAGAATGACCTGGGAGACAATGACTAATCTCAGAATGACCTGGGAGACCACCTAATCTCAGAATGAACTGGGAGAAAATTTCTAATCTCAGAATGAACTTGGAGACAATGACTAATCTCAGAATGACCTGGGAGACCACCTAATCTCAGAATGAACTGGGAGACAATTTCTAATCTCAGAATGAGCTGGGAGATGACTTTTACGAATCTCAGAATGACCTGAGAGACAAATTACTAATCTTAGAATGACCTGAGAGATAATTACTAAAAGACTTGTGAAACGATAATAAAAAATGGGTGAAATGATAATAGGGATTATATTGACTTGTTTCATTTAATTATACGGCTTAGTGGTTTTATCACTAACGCGGAATTGCCTCCGCAGGTGAGCAGCTGTGGACTGAAGAATAGAAGTGTGGTTGGTGGTTCTTTTACCAACCTAGGTATGGTGAATCGATAATAAAAAAATTGGACTTCCTTATTATTCTCTTGTGTTATAAATGTGGCTATGGGAAATGGTCCGAGATTGTGGGACGGTTATTTTATATTTTAGAGAACATGATTTATTGGTATGATTTATATTATATGTTGCGAGACTTATTTGTTGTATTTCAATTCATGTTCTGGAATGTTACATTTACATTAACTATATTTTTAAGTAACACCCAGTCCGGTTCGGGTGGGTCGTTACACAAGCTTCGCCAGTTTGAGTCACTATCATCGACGAAAAGCAGTGTAGAGCCTAGCCGAAATACATCTCCACTGAAATTTTGCCCACCACCATCACCCACCAGCACCACCACCGATTGTTGGACCACCACTAAGACACTCTGGGTGATTGACCCTCGCCACAATCGCCAAAAGCTATCGCTGGAGCCACCAAAGCTACCATTGCACCAATAGCCCAAGCCGGTCTGTTGTACCCGTTTAGTGGACCAAGTCCACTACCCGTGACTGCTTTCCGTTGTCCGCGAATTGTGACCAGACTACGAAGCTCGACCACATCCGCGACCCACCACGACCTGGATTGAAATTAGTGCAGTGTGCACCACCTACAATCTAGAGCATCCAAAAATCTCCATAAGCTTGCGCACACCACCCAGCATTGCCAGTAATTTTTGGGTTTGTCCAGCATTTTTCTGGTTTGAACCAACCCAAAATGGTTCGATTCAGTTTATTATAACTCTGGAAATAATTTGAAGGCCTTCCAAACCTTGGATTGAGAGGAAACTTGATGTCCCACCATTTTTGGATGCTCCGGACGCAATGATGACTATCACGGATTTACTTTTGAGGAAGAAGACCGCTCCTTTTCTCTTGGGGGCACTATATTCTCAATGTAGTGGGAAGATGTTTTGGACCCCAATTCTAGCTCTTGATTGCCAATTCCCATCATTCTCTGCCATTAACAGATACGATGAAAATAAATCATCTAGTTTTTAGACCAAACTTCAATTTGAGATCATCGCTAGCCATAATCTAGTTCAAGTTAGAAAACTTGACTAACACAAATGGATCGATAAAACCCGGGTTTTTCACACGATGGTTATAGTGTCGGTTCGGTCTTGACCTAGACTGTTTTACTTATTTTTGTTGCGTGCTTATGCATGATATGTACGTGCAAGCCATGGCCTTAGTCTTCCCAAGCACTCGATGCCTTCGGGCTAGACAGTTCGCCATTTTGTCTCTCATTTTCAGTTTTTATAGCTAGGTTTAGAATTGAGTCCCTTGTGAGCCTTTTTCGGATGATTCTAGCCCTATTAGACTCACTGCACAGATTGCGAGGTCGCCCCGGCTGCCTTAGGATGTAAACCCTAAGGTGGGATCGAAAGTGGGAAAAATTAAATTTTTTTTAATTTAAATGGACAAAAATCATTAGCTGGTTAAGTATGAATTACCCGGTTAATTGAAAAGTAATTTTTAACCGGAAAATTCTAGTTGAATCGGTCGAGTCGACTACACTATTTATCCATTTAACCATTTAAGTTAACCATACCATGTACCCATTTAACAGGTTAAGTGAAATGGTTAAGTGAACCATGTCGATTACCCAATTACCCGATTAAAGGAATTACGGTGAAGGGGTGCTTCCACGTACCCTAGCCGTCATTTTATTTCATTATAAAAGGAGAAGGGGAGGGCGTCATCTATATTTTTCCTCCTCAGACAGACGCCGGATTACCTCCTTCGCTCGGGTAATTTTCTTTCCTTTCTTTTTCTTTTGTTGCATGCATACACATGTTGCATAAATCATAAACATGATAAACATAAGAATTAAATGAGAAATCAACAAGGGAAGAAGAAAACCAGGAGGACGTCCTGCTGTTTTCCAGCAGCAACCACGCCATGTTTCCTTCCATGGTGCGGGGTTGACGTGCTGGAGGTGGGAATTGCTCCCGACGGTGATGCTGGCCGGATGGAGTCACCTTGGAGGGCCAAAACAGACTGTCGAGGAGGCACGCAGGTCTGAAATCCGAGGGGAGAACAGGTCGGTGTCGGTGTGGTGGTGCAGCCATGCTGGTCGGGGGCGCCGCCGTGGTGGTGCTAGAGGGTCGTCGTCATGGTGGTGCTAGAGGGTCGTCGTCATGGTGGTGCAAGGGGAGCCGCCATGGGTCTGGTCGGGTGCTGTTTATGTGGCCGACTAGGGTAGTCGCCATGGGTCATGGGCTGATTATGTGACCGACATGGAGTCACCATGGTCAGGTCGGGGTTGCTGATTGGGTGGCCGGAATGGGGTCGCCAAGGACTGGTTGAGGGTTGCCATGTGGTGGCCAAGTTGGAGACGCCATAGCAGCGAATGGAGGCCGCCACGTTACTGGTTGGTCGCCATGCATGGTGAAAATACCGGCTTTCGCTGGTTGACTACAATAAAGCTGGGAGCTTTAGGGTCGTTAAATGAATTGTTAAAGTAGAATGGCAACCAGGTAAATATGGGAGAACTCGATGCGGTCGAGTTAGAATATAAGGTAAATACAAAAGAATTAAGTATGGGACATGTTAATAATTAAATTATCAACTAGTTAATGGGGATTTGGATGGGGATAATTAATAATTAATTATCATCAGAATTGCTGAAAATTTAATAAGTAATGAAGACTAACATGAACTAATTACATCATTTAAAAATTGATAGTATATTAGTCATGTAGTTGCATGTAGGTTCATGCAAATAAAATTATACTAATGTATAATTTTATGCCCTCATTCAGATTAGGGTTAGCGGATCACAGTCAGACGAAATCACAAGTCAGGTACGTATAATAGGTAGAACATCGTACTTTCCTTGTTGGTAGCCTAGGTCGGCCTGAGCCCAGATTCGACCACCATGCACCGAGTGCAACCGGGGTCAAAGAATTGACTCAGTCCGACACGGGGTCGTATTATGTGCGTAAATTGTGTAATGCATCGACATTGTTTTGGAGTAGTGATAGCCGCCCCATAAAAAGGCTACGGCCGGGGTGAGCGAGGCACAACGATTCCTCCATCGCACTGGAGTGCAGTGATAGCCTCCCCATAAAAAGGCTACGGCCGGGGTGTGTGAGGCACTGGCACTAGAATTGGTAGTGAGAGCTTCCCCACAAACGGGGCGTAGCAATCACCTGAGTGCAGTGATAGCCTCCCCATAAAAAGGCTATGGCCAGGGTGTGTGAGGCATGGCCTAGAGTTGGCAGTGAGCTTCCACAAAGGGGCTAGCAATCACCTGAGTGCAGTGATAGCCTCCCCATAAAAAGGCTACGGCCGGGGTGTGTGAGGCACTGGCACTAGAATTGGTAGTGAGAGCTTCCCCACAAACGGGGCGTAGCAATCACCTGAGTGCAGTGATAGCTTCCCCACAAAAAGGCTACGGCCGGGGTGTGCGAGGCACTGGCACTGGAGATGGTAGTGGTAGCCTCCCCACAAAAGGGCTACGGCCGGGGTGTGCGGATCACAGCGGATACCTCCTCCGCATTGTTTTGGAGTATAGCGGAATCGCTCCACCGCATATTAAAATGAACATAGGGAAATAGTGGAATGTACTTGACTTGTTTTATCTATTATACTACTTAGTGTTGTAATCACTAACGCGGAATTGCCTCCGCAGGTGTGCAGATACGAAATTAGGTGATTGACAACCAGAGCATGGAGCAAAATAAATATGGGGACTCCCTTTTTTATTTATTTGAGAAATAAGTGTGGCTACTGGGAAACGGTCCAAGACTGTGGGATCTTTATATATGTTTTTGTTAGAAATGCTAGACATATTTGCTAAATTGTGAGTAACACCTAGCCAGCTAGGCCCACAATGTTGTGAAAAATGGCGGGTCGTTACAGCATCGGTCAAGCAACCTTGTGCCCAAATTTGTAAATCTTCCCCCCATTTCTGGAGTGGCGCCCTTTCACCCAGAAGTTTGACCCAATGTTGTGTGAGGCTGAGTTCAGCAAGAGTGCAAGGTCTGGGTTTGATGTTTTTCGGGCGCTCGGCTTGGCAGAGGCTAGCACCCATGCCCTAGACTAGCACTCGTACGCTAGGCCTGATTTTCTGTCTATAAATAGGACCTCTTCTTTGCTATTTTCAGCCTTTCTCCTCTTTGATCCAACCTTCCTCCCTTCCCCTCTCTTTCTAACCTTATTCCACAATCTCTTCTAGCCTTCCCTGGCCCTGAACAAGCTAGCCAAGATCATAGGACTAGTAGGTCTTGAGGTAGAAAGCCCCAAGATACCTCCTCCTAACCCTTTGTGAGGTAAAGGTCTAACTATTTGCCTTATATCCGACATTTGTGTGTCTATTTGCTTACCATTTTGATGAGTATTGTAAAGACTGTGGGAAAATAATAATAATAATAATATATTCGACACTGTCTGGGAAGGACTGAATGCGGTCATAGGACCGAATGCGGTCCAGGAAGGATCGAATGTTGGAGAATTTTTATTACTATTTACATTGTATTCTCTACACCGGTTAGTCCTACCAGTGAATTAAGATTGTAAAACCCCGCAACTCGAGTCAGGGTTTTATAACCGTTAGCCGGTCGGTTTGATCGGGACTCGAGTCGGTTCAGCTTTCAGAACGCGTGTGCGGGGCCGAGCCGGCCGTGTGCACATGCTATGAGGGTTCATGTATACCCAAGTATCGATGATAGCGTCAGATACGCATCAGCAGACTGAGTTATCAGTAGATATGAGAGTATACAATTGAGATGTTATTTTATTTTATTTTTTTATTGTGACCGTAGAATTAGTATAGGCCGAATAACGCATTAGGACGCGTTAGAAGGTATTCGGGTGGGTTATTAGTTGTACGGCATGTCATTTGGGTGTTGTGATATTTTGTTTGATTTTATGGGATTTTTCCCAATTTTTCTAGATTTTTCTAGGATTTATTCCGAGTCGGTTATCATTCTTGACTCGAGCCGGTGTCGAGTCAAGTTTTATTTACAACCTTGCCATCACCTATACCCCTCATCTTCCTCCCCAAACCCCATCCCGTGTTGTTGCCGCCGCCGCCCTTGAGGTCGTGCCACCGTCGTGGACGCCGGACCGCCACCGATCGACGCCGCCCAGCCCGGCCGTGCCGTCGCCTCGCCGCCTCGACCACGCCCGGCCACCGTCAGCTGCCGCGACTGCCGGAAATCGCCCTCGACTTCTCCTCTGTCCCGACGTGATTTCTCCGCCGCCTGCACCGGACCGCCGCCGCCGTGACGTCGGAGCTTCTCCCCTCGACCCCCTACCCTTCCCCTCTGCTTAGCACCGCCGTCGAGGGTCGGCCGTGGGTCTGATCGGAGCGGCCGGACGCCCCGACCGCACTCGACGCCGCCGTTGGTGGCCATCGCCGCCACGGCTGTCCTCGTCGTCACCACCATTGGGTTCAGCTCACCGAGACGGTGCTAACCCCTACCTCCGATTGCCTCGCCGGAGCAATCACCGGAAAACCATCGAAGCTGCCGGAAAACCGCCGGCACAGTCGCCGGAAAACCGCCGACTCACCTTCACCGCCTTCGTTCGTCGGCACCGATTTCAGCGCCGATCGCGAGGTGGTTCTTCCTTTTTTAGAATTATTGCATACATGTTATTGTCATAGTAGCATATTAGAATTAATTTTATTAACTTCATGATTTGTTTAATTAATCGTGATTATGATAAACATGTGATGATTAGTGTAAATTGTGTTGTATGATGCGAATGCTTAGTAAGGAAATTGTTAGTAAACTATTGCATAGTTAATTAAATGCTTGCTAATGAGTTAAATTATGAACTTGGACGAATTAGGTTTTTGCATGCTAGTATTGAGTTAGATGGATTAAATTGATTAAACCATTGTCACCTAATTAGAATAGGAATGCTTTGAAATTGGAATTAAAAGTGCTAGGTAATAAGTAACGTATGAAATGATAAAATTAGTAACTTGCTTGACAATTAGAAATGTAGGGTAATTATCGAGATGATTGTCATGCTTAATTAGATAATTGTATGTATGTGGATATATTAGTTATATAGGCGTGCATCATATATGTTGGGCGTTAGTAAATAGTTATGTTCATGTAGGTTCGTTGCAGGAGCTCGCCGTCTAGGCACGAGACTGCGCTTGGAGCTTCTGACAGGTCCGTTAGGACACGCTTCTCAGGTTTTATCGCTCTATTCTATCGATGATTTGATTTATTGATTGTAGGACGTGTCAGGTGGATGATTTATTGGACCCCACCTAACACGGGTCACCTAGTCGTTTGTTTTTGGAATTAATAACCCTCGAGGATGAGATCCCTCGAGTTTGTTTTCGAAAATAAGATCCACCTCAAGTTGCCTTCGGGCCTATTATAATAAATCCCGACCCAGCCCTATAAATAGTTTTATCGAGTTTTCAGTGAGACAAGAGAAGATGAGTTGACTGCACGTACCATGAGCGGATGCCGTGCCAGTCATAGCGGGCTCTGGATTAGTGCCAGCGGACTGTTCCATCCCGAGGGATCCTGACAACTCCGCGTTTGAGTTCCTCACACCCGGAGGACGTGGAGGTTTACGGGTACTGTCTAGTACAGCGCATGTCCGGACTTGTGGTTCAAAGGGTACTAAAGGCGACTGCCTGAGAGTACTCGGTCTACGTGCTCAAGACCAGGAGTATTATGGAGGTTCGGAGAGGGCTTAGGATAAGAGTTTTATGCAGAGTACTGAAAAAGAAGTGCCGTGAGCGGCATAGTACCAGATAGATCGGGATGCTGTCGAGTCAGCTGCTCGACGGCTCCTCTATAGTTGCCCTTATGAGAGAGTTCTTGAGGAAGATATATATATATATGGATGTTTGCTTTCCATGAGGGTTTACTCTCATGTTCAGTTTGATATTAGCTATTTCCGGACCAGTGACAACCGTTGCTGACGTTTTCTTACTATATATGTAGGTGAGGAAGAGGATTGGAGTATGCCGGCCTTGACGAAGGACTAGCGGTTGCATTGCACACACATGCCTGATGCCGCGTCGACTTTTGTGTAAGATATGATGTGACTGCATGATAATTGTGTATGTATATAAGTGTGCAGATATATATATAGATATATGCATGCGTTTGTGAGGCTTGTATGCCTTGTTTTGGAAATGTTTGGGATGTTTTGAAGGAAACTCTAATGATGTGTCATGTTGAAATGAAAAAGAACCAAATGAGCTGAGTATGAGATTGCAGGTGCGCGAGACGCCAAGTAAGAATGTGTGGAGGTTTTAAAACCTTATTGTAATGCAAATTAGTGTTTTATGTATATTATATTGTACCGCGTTTTTAACAGGTTGTCCCCTTATTGCACTTTTAGGGGAGACTCTGTCCGTTTTATCCCAGGTTTTCTTTTGAATTTTGTTGCTATTTTAATTAATTTGTGTGTGATTATTACCATGATATTCACGTAGTATCCTGTTAGGGTTTTGCATCTCATTCATATACTGTTTGCGCACTTAGCGGCATATTCCATCTTGAGACGTCGAGAGGGGTATGTTGTAGCCGATTAGGTCTTAGGTCAGCCAACTTAATCGGTTTACGAGTAGTTCGATCCTTTGTAACAGTTCTGGTCCGGGTTGAGAGTAAACCGGATTGGGGTGTTACAAGATTGGTATCAGAGCCAACTCTTGACCGATTAAGATGGAAGATGCCATTACAGGTCATGTGTGTGCAAAGCTACTCCGAGTCAAGCCGGCAGGTATGTTTTCTTGATTTACTTGTTTCAGTTTACAGATTTCTCACCACGTAGTTGAATGACAGTGTGCACAGGTTTGATTAGTGAGTGTCAGTCACCATGGTTAGAGCAACTCGCAGGACTCAGACCAGGGATCCATCTCCTTCTCCTCCCAGGCATACTAGTCCTAGTCGTGCGCCCAGCGAGACAGCATCTAGTAGGCCGAGAGATCAACCACCGTCAGGAGAAGCCAATGTGCATGCGTCGACTAGCCACCGTAGTTCTCGTAGTCGCCAGACTGAGAGAGATGCAATCATTACCCAATTGGTAGAGACACAGAGGCAGATACAAGAGAGCCAGGAAGAGTTCAGGAGAGAGCTCCGTCAGATAGCCCTCTCCATAGCTCGAGTTGAGAAGAGGCCGTTAGGAGATGACGGAGTACGAGGAGAGGCCGCTTCTCCCATGGGCTACCCGCCGCCGCCTCCTCCTCCATCAGCGCAGCAGGGGACCATCCCTACAGCTCCTCTGATTGCTCCTCTTCAGACTGGGATGGGCATTCATGACAGTGGACCCCCTGGAGCTAGTAGTGGGCAGACAGCAAGGGGTAGCATACCGGCAGTGGCAGTGTCGCCGTCACCACAGTTTGAGATAGGCGAGGGCTCAAACAGATCTACAGACGTGAGAGATGGTAGATTTTGGCAGTATGAACAATTTGTGAAAAATGGAGGGCGCTCTTTCCTAGGGAAGCCAGATGCAGAAGAGGCTTTCTTATGGATTTCATCAGCGATTGGCGTGTTTAAGAGCATGGCATGCCCGATGGAACACCGTGTGAGGATTATCACAGGAGCACTTCAAGACGAGGCAAGGATCTGGTGGGATTCAGTCATGGACTCCACTTTTGCTGGCAAGCAACCTCAGGATGTTACCTGGGAAGAATTCAAAGCTGAGTTTGACGGGAAGTATTTTCCCCCGGATGTCAGAAGGAGGAAAGAGAGGGAATTTCAGACTCTTCGGCAGGGACCCATGACTGTATCACAGTATGAAGCCAGATACAGAGCACTGGAGAGGTTTGCACCAGACTTTGCACGGATTGAGCGACAGAGGATCGAGCGGTTTTATGAGGGTCTGCACTATGAAATTCGTGTAGCCCTAGTTGATAGAACATTTGCTACCCTCGGTGATGTGGTTCGATCCGCGAGTGAGACAGAACGGGTCTTCGCCACTCGACCCCGTCGAGATCAGGATCAGAGGCAACAGCATGCCCCTCCCTACCAACCTAGTCAGGGGGCACAACAGAGGCGCCGAACAGATGCTCCAGTTGCAATAAGAGCGATGGATGGACAGGTTTGGGAAGGTGGATACCCAGCCTGTCAGACCTGTGGACGTAATCATGGTGGTGTATGTAGAGCTGGTACAGATGCATGTTTTAGTTGTGGCCAGCCAGGACACCGGGCTAAGGCTTGTCCAACGGCTCAGCGCCAACAGCCTGCCCTTCCAGCGCTGACACAACGATTAGCTCTCCCGGCACCCCCACAGCAGCAACAACAGAGAGGCCACCAGGGCCAAGGTCATGGGCAAAGAGGCAGAGGTCACAACCCACAGAGACAGCAGCAGAGGGGCCAGGGTCAGAGAGGTATGATGGCTGCAGTGGTAGGACAGGCCAGACAACAGATGGGCCCAGCATACGCGGCACCACCAGCATTGCCCGCCGCCTCGGCCCAGCAGCAACAGCAGCAACAGCTGCAGCAACAACAGCCGCAACAGCAACAGCCTGTGAGGATGTATGCAGCCACAGTTGAGGAGGCACTAGCGGACACAACTGTCGTGACAGGTACACTTACTGTTGGCTCAGTACCTGCACTAGTTTTATTTGATACTGGCTGCACACACTCTTTTATATCGTACACACACACAGATAGGATGGGAGGTCATATAGAAAGCTTAGGACATTCATTATTAGTGTCCACTCCCGCCGGGGGAGTTGTAGCTACTGGTGAGTGTGTACGTAGTGTCCCTGTTGAGATTCAACAGCGACAATTAGTTGCGGACTTGATATTATTCAGGATGACAGAGTTCGATGTGATCTTCAGGATGGATTGGATGTCCAAGCAAGGAGCCCTGATCGATTGCCGGAAAAAGATGGTGACTTTTCGATGCGGAAGGCGGCCCTTCTTTTTCCAGGGTCAGGGCAGAAACAGAGAGAGAGGTTGGATCTCCTATCAGAATGCAGTGAGACAGTTGGACAGGGGTTGTGAGTTGTTGATGGCCGCTTTGGTGTTGGCGGAGCAGAATGGCTCAGGGGACAAGCCCAGTGTTGAGCTGATTCCAGTTGTCAGGGAGTTTGCAGATGTCTTTTCAGATGAGATCACCGGATTGCCACCGAGGAGAGAAGTCGATTTTGCTATAGATTTGATGCCAGGGACAGCACCCATCTCTAGAACACCATATAGGATGGCACCACTGGAACTCCGAGAGCTTAAGGAGCAATTGCAGACACTGTTGGATCAGGGTTTTATCCGACCGAGCGTGTCACCGTGGGGAGCACCGGTGTTGTTTGTGAAGAAGAAGGATGGAAGCATGCGTTTATGCATCGACTATAGGATGTTAAACCATGTGACCATTAAGAACAGATACCCTCTTCCTCGCATTGATGATTTATTTGACCAGTTGAGCTCAGCAACGGTCTTTTCGAAGATTGACTTGAGATCCGGCTACCATCAGTTGAGGATTAGAGCAGAGGATATTCCGAAGACTGCATTTAGAACGAGATATGGACACTACGAATTTTTGGTTATGCCCTTCGGATTGACAAATGCTCCAGCAACATTCATGGACCTAATGAACAGAGTGTTCAGTCCCTTCTTGGATCAATTTGTAATAGTCTTCGTGGATGACATTTTGGTGTATTCCTCATCGAGGGAAGAACATGAGCAGCATCTCCGTACGGTGTTACAAACCCTAAGAGAGCACAGATTGTACGGAAAATTTGCGAAGTGTGACTTTTGGCTCTCAGAGGTCAACTTCTTAGGGCATATTATATCAGCAGTAGGGATTTCAGTGGATCCAGTGAAGATAGAGGCAGTTGTACAATGGGGACAACCGAGAACACCTTCCGAGATACGGAGTTTCCTTGGTCTAGCAGGATATTACCGTCGTTTCATACGGGGTTTTTCCTCCATAGCAGCTCCTCTCACGCAACTGACTAAGAAAGACAAACACTTTGTATGGACTGACGAGTGTGAGCAGAGTTTTAGGACGCTGAAGGAGAGATTGACCTCAGCGCCAATTCTCACAATACCAGAGGGGCACGATGACTTTGTAGTCTACACAGACGCCTCAGGAATTGGGCTAGGTTGTGTTTTGATGCAGAGAGATAAGGTTATTGCATATGCATCTCGTCAGCTAAAGGTGCATGAGCGTAACTACCCTACTCACGATTTGGAACTTGCAGCAGTGGTTTTTGCCCTCAGAATATGGAGACATTACCTCTATGGGACTTCCTTCCGACTTTTGACTAATCACAAAAGTCTGAAGTATATCTTCACACAGAAGGATTTGAACAGCCGACAGAGGAGATGGTTGGAGTTGTTGTCTGATTATGAGATCGATATCTCATATCATGAGGGCAAGGCGAATGTAGTAGCAGACGCCTTGAGTAGGAGGCCAGTTCGAGACTCAGTGGGGATGGCAGCAGTTTCAGTGACTCCGATTGATACACGCCAGAGGCAGTTAGTTGGAATGATTGCTAGACTCTCCATTCAGCCGAGTATTTTTGAGCAGATTAGAGCTGCACAGAATGAGGATAAACAGTTGACTCAGTGGTTAGAGCAGGGAGTTCACAGAGATTTGGTCAGAGATGCAGATGGACTGGTCAGATTGAGAGGACGTCTTTTCGTTCCGGACATCATTGAGTATCCCGGACTTCGTAGGACTATTCTTCACGACGCCCACACCTCGAGGTGCACAGTGCATCCAGGTGGAGTGAAGATGTATCACGATGTTCGGCGATCCTATTGGTGGCCAGGATTGAAGAGAGAGGTTTTTGACACTGTAGCCAGGTGTTTAGTCTGTCAACAGGTGAAGGCTGAACACATGCGCCCCGGTGGGACCTTACAGCCACTGAAGACCCCAGAGTGGAAGTGGGAGAGTATAGCTTATGATTTTGTAGTCGGTCTGCCTAAGAACCGCCAGCAGAGAGACGCAGTATGTGTAACGACTCGGTCATTTGTCACAACATTGTGGGCCTAGCTGGCCAGTGTGTTACTCACAATTAAGCAAATATGTCTAACATTTTTTTATAACAAAAACACATATAAAGATCCCACAGTCTTAGACCGTTTCCCAGTAGCCACACTTATTTCTCAAATAAATATAAAAGGAGTCCTCATATTTATTTTGCTCAATGCCCTGGTTGTCAATCACCTAATTTCGTATCTGCACACCTGCAGAGGCAATTCCGCGTTAGTGATTACAACACTAAGTAGTATAATAGATAAAACAAATCAAGTACATTCCACTATTTCCTTATGTTTATTTTAATATGCGGTGGAGCGATTCCGCTATACTCCAAAACAATGCGGAGGAGGTATCCGCTGTGATCCGCACACCCCGGCTGTAGCCCTTTTTGTGGGGAGGCTACCACTACTGTCTCCAGTGCCAGTGCCTCGCACACCCCGACCGTAGCCTTTTTGTGGGGTAGCTATCACTGCACTCGGGTGATTGCTATGCCCCGTTTGTGGGGAAGCTCTCACTACCAATTCTAGTGCCAGTGCCTCGCACACCCCGGCCGTAGCCTTTTTATGGGGAGGCTATCACTGCACTCAGGTGAATGCTATGCCCCGTTTGTGGGAAGCTCTCACTGCCAACTCTGGTGCCAGTGCCTCACACACCCCGGCTGTAGCCTTTTTATGGGGAGGCTATCACTGCACTCAGGTGAATGCTACGCCCCGTTTGTGGGGAAGCTCTCACTGCCAACTCTAGTGCCAGTGCCTCACACACCCCGGCCGTAGCCTTTTTATGGGGCGGCTATCACTGCACTCCAGTGCGATGGAGGAATCGCTGTGCCTCACTCACCCCGGCCGTAGCCTTTTTATGGGGCGGCTATCACTACTCCAAAATAATGTCGATGCATTACAAAATTCACACACATAACACGACCCAGTGTCGGACTGAGTCAATTCTTTGACCCCGGTTGCACTCGGTGCATGGTGGTCGAATCTGGGCTCAGGCCGACCTAGGCTACCAACAAGGAAAATACGATGTTCTACCTATTATATGTACCTGACTTGTGACTTCGTCTGACTGTGATCCGTGAACCCTAATACAGTAATGGGGAGGTCGCCTGGGACGGAGATGAGGGATGAAATACTCACACAGTAATGGGAGGTCGCCTGGGACGAAGATGAGGGATGAAATACTCCCTCCTCCTGCATATATATACACTTCAACCATTCCCTCCATTAAATTCTCATACCCCATCATCCATTGGTATTTCCTAGGTTCAACGAGCCCCTTCATTAAATTCTCACACTCCCATCATCCATTGGTATTTCCTAGGTTCAACGACCCCTTCATTAAATTCTCGCACCCCATCATCCATTCATGAATAAGTGTTTTTCTAGGTGAGCTTAAGTCGAACCATGACCGGTCGACTTGATAACCAACCATATCGGTTCATCTATATTTATTTCATAATATTTTGGTTCGAGTCTTGTAATAAAAATCATTGTTTTTACAGTATGGGTAATAGTGGATCGACTAACAAAGTCTGCGCATTTTATCGCTATTAGAATGATTACCCATTATCCAGTTTGGCAACCTTGTATCGGGATGAGATAGTACAACTGCATGGAGTCCCGTTGGAGATCATCTCGGATAGAGACCCATGGTTTACATCCCGTTTCTAGAGAGCTTTTCAAGAAGCCATGGGTACAGAGTTGAAGTTCAATATTGTTTTTCACCCTCAGACAGATGGGCAGTCTGAAAGAACTATTCAGATTCTTGAGGATTTGCTTAGGGCATGTATGCTAGATTTTGAAGGCGACTGAGCAGAGAATTTGCCTTTGGTGGAGTTCACTTACAACAATAGTTACCAGGCTATTATTGGGATGGCACCATTTGAAGCGCTATATGGTAGGCCGTGCGGATCCCCAGTGTGTTGGGTACAATGCAGTGAGCCGATGTTAGTTGGACCAGAGATGGTTCAGCAGACAGAGGATGTGGTTATGCAGATTAAAAAGAGAATGAGGTCAGCTTAGGACCGACAGAGAAGCTATGCTGATCAATACCAACGTGAGGTTCACTTCATGGTCGAGGAACATGTTCTGGAACGTGTAGGTCAGGTGGCCTATCGCTTGGCATTGCCACCTCACCTATCAGTCGTACACCTAGTGTTCCACGTGTCCTTATTGAAGAAGTACCACCCAAATAACTCCCACATTATCAGTTTCTAAGAGATAGAACTTCGTCCTTACTTGAACATATCCAGAGGATGCAACTAGGATAGTTGATTGTCAAGTGAAGACCTTCACACGTGCAAGAGTTCCCTTAGTACGGGTGCAGTGGAATCGACGCTGAGTAGAAGAATCTACAAAGGGAGGGTGTAAAAACCATAATTTTGATTACAAGACTCGAACCTAAATATTATGAAATAAATATAAATGAACCGATATGCTTGGTTATCAAGTTCACCGGTCATGATTCAACTAAAGGTCACCTAGAAAATACCTATTCATGAATGGATGATGGGGTGTGAGAATTTAATGAAGGGGCTCGTTGAACCTAGGAAATACCAATGGATGATGGGGTATGAGAATTTAATGGAGGGAATGGTTGAAGCGTATATATATGTAGGAGGAGGGAGTATTTCAGGCATCATCTCCGTCCCAGGCGACCTCCTCATTATTGTGTGAGTATTTCATCCCTCATCTTATTTCTTTCTATTTGGATTCTTGCATGCAAAGTTTTGTTGGAGATGCCTTTGTTAATCCCTAGAGCCTTATGCATGGGGTTCTTGTCGACTGCTTGGTATGAACTGCTGCGAGTCTTTGGGGTCAGGTGTTTGTTTTGTGTTTTGTTAATGGATATGTCAGAATGGACCTGATAACTAAAAATGGATAAGTTAGAATGGACCTGATAGCCAAAAATGGATATACCAGAATGGACCTGACAGCCAAAAATGGACATGTTAGAATGGATCTGACAGCCAAAAATGGACATGTCAGAATGGATCTGACAGCAAAAAATGGACATGTCAGAATGGACCTGACAGCCAAAAATGGATATGTCAGAATGGACCTGACAGCTAAAAGGATATGTCAGAATGGACCTGACAACCAATAATGGATATGTCAGAATGGACCTGACAGCTAATAATGGATATGTCAGAATGGACCTGACAGCCAATAATGGATATGTCAGAATGGACTTGACAGCTAAAAATGGATATGTCAGAATGGACCTAACAGCCAAAAAATGATATGCCAGAATGGACCTAACAGGCAAAAATGGATGCGTCAGAATGGACCTGACAGACAAAAATGGACACGCTAGAATGGACCTGACAGCCAAAAATAGATATGTCAGAATGGACCTGACAGCCAAAAATGGATATGTCAGATTGGACCTGACAGCCATAAATGGACATGTCAAAATGGACTTGACAGTCAATAACGACTAATCTCAGAATGAACTGGAGACTACCTAATCTCAGAATGACCTGAGAGCCTGTAGAACTACATTGAACTGATAGCAATGCCTTA
>JAURVB010004972.1:0-65887 GCA_033002965.1 Piper betle
GTTTATAACGCAATCTCGTGGAAATGTGCCCATTTTTTATGGGTAGAAAGGACAACCACAGCGTTAATCTGATTTATAATGGGTAGTTGTCTACTAAATAGCTTATATTAGACTTGCTATATCTATATATATTTATAATTGTAGTGCAATTGGGCATCAGGACTGCAAAAGACTACGTCTCCTCTGCCCAGAAGTAATGTCGACGTCAAAAAGAGGTATCAACTTCGCAACATTGTTGTGATTGGCCATGGCCCCCAAAAACAAAAAAGGAGTAAAAAGAAGACAAGAAGCGTCCAATTAATGTCTACTACTGCATGTTCGGCAGCTTGTGATGACTATCCTTGTCTATTAAAAATTGACTTCTGTCCAAAACCAACAGACTACATGCATGTGACCGTTTCGTTTGATGAGTCGTAATTGAGTTTGCTCCTCGTATCGTCTTAGAATTTCTCGCCGCCTATCGCATAGCCCCCTTTTTTTATTCATTTTGTAAACCTGGTAAAGCTACCATAAGGAATTTCAATACAGTCTTCAAATTTGATCCATTGTTAAGCTAAAGCACTATACTCACCATGCGAAGCTGCTTGGTGCATGATTAGTAGTATCCCACGTGTAAGTCAAAGTAAATGGGATTCATGTCTCACATATGTTGGGTTTGTTCCACATCGGCCGTAGAAGCTGTTGGTCGCTTGTATATAAGTTAATTGAAAAACCTTATTTTTTAAGTTAATTTTTTGAATTAAGTGAGACCCGTAATACTTATTACGAGTTTCATTTAAATGTTTAAAGTCCCTATTGGATGCCCGAAGGGTCCAATAATAATTTCAGAACTTGGGTAGGGGCTCAAAGGGCCTAACAATATATTTTTGATAGAAGGTGGATGAAGAAGAAAGAATAGGATGTCTACCCTCGTAGAGCTTTTATCCTATGCCCAGTTATAAGTAGTAGCACAATCGGAAGTTTCCTTGTGAAAGGCAAAATTGCATCTTCAAGGTTGCCCAATGGGCCTGACAATTGTTGATCCCATTCCAAATGGGCAGAGCAAGAACTCTGGTTCCTACTTAGGTACCGGTGAGTGCCAATTTAGAACTAAAATGGACAATTTGCCATCATGGGCCCACTCATCCTCCTAGGATGAACAGACCCACAATAATTTGATAATTTGCCTTGCTTTTTTGTTTTACAATTTTCTTTTTCAACTTAATTTGCTCTAATTTCATTAGAAATCCCCTACACACTATGCAACTATTTTATTTTTTATGGAAAGGGTCCTTATTTTTAGAGAATGATGGATGAACATCTTATGTGTGAGGAGTATCTTTTTATGCGCGTAATGTAATATTATAAAAAGTTTAACCATGAAAAAAAATAATTTTTTTATAGTTTACGGTTAAAAATGTAAACAAGCCAACCTAACCATTATTCATTTTTTATATGTTTATTCAAATTGATACAAACTAGTTAACTCAAGCATGATTTGATATTGTCCTCGTACCGTTGGAGGATTCGGCAGCTACTACAGCCCTTGCTTCTTGGGGCAGAACTCTGGGTTGTGGAGTTACTCAGAATGGTGCGTCATGAGAGGTCCATAGATCTCAAACTCCTCACTTGTCTATGGACTCTTCGTTTCACGAGCAAAATTAGTATTTTTTAAAGCATATATGCCTAATAATAAATATATTATCAATACATTAAATATAAGTTATTAAATAAATAATTTGAATCGAGCTAAACATTTTTGTGAAGCACAATTAATGATACCGTTCAATCGGGCTCGAGTTTTTAATTGAGTTAAATCGAGCACTCATTTGAGCAAGCTTACTAGTAATTTGTGAATTTGCCAATTTTAAGCCAAATATTTGTTCGATAAAATAACAACATGCGAGAACTGAGTCGAATATGTTGTTAGCGAGCCATCTCTTCGTGTTTGATCAACCTTTATTCGTAAATTATTTAATGCTAAATATTTATTTATTGGAGCCCTTAAACATAATCTCAAATTACAAGACAATAAAAGTAGTGGGGATTATTGTTGAGTTGACAAGTGTTTGTCACTCCCCCAAAACCCTACCAACCGTTCGGCGTTGGGGGTGGCAGCAATGGCGCATGCACAAGATGGCGGTGGAGATGAAGAAATGATTTGAAGTGGGAAGAGTAAGAGCATGTCGTCGTTGAGCGCAAACCAGGTTCTGGAAGAAAGCAGGGAGGCCGACTTCCCCTCCATAACCTCCCTCCACCTCTCCCATCGCGCTCTTTCCGATGTAAGCATCTCCCCCCTCTTCTTCTGTCTTTTGTTTGTTTGTTTTTTTTTTCTCAAACTGTTTGTGATCTGATTATCTTTTTTGGTGTGTGTTGTTTGATTTTTGCAGGTTTCTTGTTTGGTGGATTTCCCCAACTTGACCAAACTTGATCTCAGGGGCAACAATCTCTCCTCCCTCCAGGCAATACTCTCCCCACATATTCAGAAGTTTATATACTGCTTGATAGTTTGGGGACCCAAATTTATTCAAATTTAATTTAATTTTATTTTTTTGTTGAAATTTACTCTTTACTATGTGTATCTTAGGCTAAGTCACAATTCATTTACTGTTCATTGTAGTTGTTGTTAACACTGTATAGTTTGGGTTGTTCAAATTTGTTAGCCACGAGTCATCTTTTTGTTTTTGTCTTTTACATCTTTGGCTAAGCAACAAGTGATTAGTTTTTCATTGTAGCTGTTGTTCACACTTCAATGGTAGTCAAATTGATGTGATTTTTTTAAAATTTTTTGCGAAGAGCAGGGATTGAGGTCTTGTGCCAACTTAACATGGTTGTCTGTTGTTGAGAACAAGCTGGACAGCCTTAATGGGGTTGAAGGACTTCTTAAACTGAAGGTTTGTAGTTGTTAGCATACAACTTGTCATTATTATTCTGTTTTTTATTTTTATTCTTTTTTTTTTTCCACAAGTCTTCTTCCGCAGTTTTTGAAGGGTAAGTATTCTTCTCTGTTTTTTCATTTACTGTAGGTCCTTAATGCTGGGCGCAACAGGCTGGTTTCCATTTGTGAGGTCAATCTTCTTATAAATTTACAAGCATTGATTCTGAACGGTGAGTAGTAAGTGTATGATGGAAGCGTGTGTAGTCGATTTTGTTTTAGGATTGGTGTCATTTGTTGAACATTAAGTTGGGGAAATATTTGTTAGTACTTGATTGTTCATTTTTTTATTTTTCAGATAACAAGATAAGTTCTGTCAATGGTCTTGAGAAGCTAAAACAACTGAATACACTTGGTATGTATGTTCAGGGCTTCATACACTTCATACTCCACAAACATGTAGTTTTTGTGGGTGCTTCTATTTCCTGTCTGCATGTTATTTATAATATTCTTTGGATATTAGGTGCCAATGCTCTAAGCTTATCAATAAGTCTGTTTCTAGGCATGGATCCAAATTACCTTCTATGAGTTGCTGAAAGATATTTAGTTTGAATCTATCAAGATGAGGGAAGAGTTATTCTTCTCACAGTTTGTCTGTGTGGAAAGGCACTTTTGAGCATCGGCCAGCAACCTTTGCAAAATAAAAGGGGCATTGCATGGATACAATGAAGGTGGAACATGTTCATAATTGTCATGATGATGAAAAGAAAAAGTGTCAACCTCAAAATAATATTAATTCGTAGGCAAATTATTACTGCTGTATTTGGTTAATTATTGAGTGTTTGCAAGGTGTGCTTACTAAATACATTTGGGCAATATTTTTGGTAATATTTACCATTTTGATTTCTTATATGTTTTGGATTCACATATTATTTCTCTTCTATATTGTGCCTGCATAGATGGAAAGAAAACATTTTAAAAACGACCCTTACAAACTTTGAATCCAATTGCACCTTAATAGCAGCCACATCTTTGGTATACTTATTATAACTTCTGTGATGATATTTCATTTTTACTACCTAAACTGCTAGTCCCACCACATGGGGCATGTGGACGAGAAGATGAGTAGATGATTACAAGGAAGCCACAAGAAATATGGCATTCTGGGTAAATTGACAACCATACTAGCCATTATTATTAGTGGACGAGAACTGTCAATTTTAATGTTTTTCTTATATGTGGGTGTGGATTAGCAACATATATGCTGATGGGGGCTTATCTATTATTTAGTATATTTAGCTTCAGGCATTAGCTCACTTTTTTTAAAAAATAATAAAATAAAATTTAAGTAGTGGATTATTTGAACATGGTTCCCATTTTCTTAGTTGTTGTACAACTAGGTTGGTATTGCTATTGCATTCATTATATTGCTCGATAAAGACTTATATCTTCAAGCTTCCCTAATTACTTGATTGGTTTAATTGACAGTTGCTTCTCGGAATCCAATCTGTGATATTGGTGACTCAATAAGGAGGATAAAATCACTTTCCAAGGTATGCAGCCAACCATTGACTATTTATTTTGCTTAAAAACCTGATGTGTTATTGTTGTGGTTGCTTCATTATTATCACCATTTGTAGCATTGAATCATGTCTAGAATGTTATTTTTACTCATTTTTATTAATTTTACTATGATCAAATGTCAGCTTTCCCTTTCCAAATGTCAAGTTAAGGTGATTGGATGTTCACTGAAGTACTGCTCAGATTTAAAAGAACTTCGCCTTGCACACAATGAGATTACAGTATGTCTATTTTGCAAGAAATTTATTTATTGTTCAATTTTATTTTAGCATAAACATTTGTTTGAACATCTATTATAGTTGGCTATGAAAATAGTATTTTATTCTTTTCTAGGCTTTGGACTTTTATGTGACCACAGTGATGCTGCAGCTGTGGTTTTTTTTTGTGATTTATCCAAGTAGTGGTTATGGGAATGGGAGACATTTTTATTGGTGATAATATTTACAGTCCATATTCAGATATTTATTGGTGGTAGATATTGATCACTATTATAAAGCTTTTGTGGCTTTAGGTAATTACAAAATGGCTTTCATTTTCTCTTGTATCATTCCCTAGGCACTTCCTGCTGAGTTGGCTCGGAATTCGAAGATAGAAATTATTGACCTTGGGGATAACCTTATCACAAAATGGTCTGACATAGAGGTTTGCAGATTCTGTCTTATTTGCATTACAATGTACACCTTCTGTTGTTCAAGTTGGGGAACATTGGTCTCTTTGGCTGATTAGCTTCTGTCTGTTTGCTAGGTTCTTTCCTCTTTGAGTAGCTTAAAAAACTTGAATTTACTTGGAAATCCCATATCTGAACAAGATAAATTGGTCAAAAAGGTGAATTTTCTCTCTTTTGTATTCCCTTTTGCTTAAGCCAGTTTATGTAGGAGATTGATTCTCTTGTTTCATTGGCTGAATGTGCAGATCAAGAAATTAGTCCCGAGTTTGCAAATACTGAATGCTAAACCAATGGAAACAGAGCTGAAACGAAGCCGAAGGCATCATAAGACTGACACTCAGGCAGCTACTGGGCTTGTTAGAGAAGAGCCCATTGCAAACAAGAAAGTCCCCTTTAGTGGCATACATGAACATCATGCGGGTGCTGATCCAATGTTACCGGAAAAGCAAGTTGAATTAACTGACGCAAAGATTGCAAAAGAGCCTAAACCACGCAAGGAAGGAAAAAAACAAGCAAAAGGATCTTGCACCCAATAAATATGCTGGCATTGATGACAGTGAAATCCCCTTTGTAGATCTTATTCTATCTGAAAATGTGGGAAACTTGCAGGAAAGTGGGCAGAAAAGGAAAAATTGGGAAACTTCAAAAGATGCAAAATCAATCAGTGGACTAATTTCTATCTCCTATTCTAAAAACAAGTCAGCAAAATCCTCCATTTCAGGCTTGTCGGCAGTTCAGTCATTGTTAATAACCTCTGAAATTGGCACCGGTGGCCCTTCGACATGGGGGGATTGAAAGCAAAGGAAATCTACGACCTGCCTCAAATTTTTACCATTGAAATAGTGAAATATTACGATGGTGTGTGGTAATGGTGCTGATGGGGATGATGTCAAACAGGTGTTAATGAAAATTGAATTGAGATTTTGTTGGTCTTTTCAGTTTATACCGTCAGGAAAGGCATCTGGAATTGAATGTTTGCTCCTAATCTCTTGCACTGATTCTTTTTTTACTTCATGATATTTTAACTGTTGCATTGTAAAATGGAGTTGTGGAATTTGTGCTCCTAATCTCTTGCAAATGTTTATGCTTGTAGGCCACCTATTAATGTAGTATGGTTTAACCAATTGCGAAAAGCGGAACATTTAGAAATAGCTGCCAATGCTTCTGATAAACACTTTTACTCCTAACTTACAATGCTGAGGTGCAGTGGTCACTTGCCCAGGAAAAGGGTGGTATATGCCATTGATTGCCTCAACGTATAGGCGTCCTACTTTTTGAGCTTGAATTGCCTACTAGCTGTATCTTCAGAAGCTGAATGACATGATTAGGATTCACATCAGCAAAATATTTGTACTCGGTGTCAAAAATGATCTCATTTCATTTTTAGAGTCACCAGTAAGATTGTTTTAAATGACTCAGAAGTTTCAGGTTTGAGTCGTGAAACCGGTCTCCTTGCAAAAATCTATAATATGGTAAAATCTATTAGGGTGATAATTAATATTGTTGTAAAGTCTAATCAGCTTTCACCAGATCACCTTATCCATTAAATATATCTTCGGTCTGCATCCCTTTATATCTTATATGTAGGGCTGAGGAAACTTCTTGTGAAACCGAAATAACCAACCCGATTGTACTAAAATCGTTGGTTTCGTTTCGGTTATTATTAAAATTCAGTTTCGTTTGGTTTAGGATATTTTTGGAAGAAAAAATTGACAATTGGATATTTATGATATTTTTTCTATTTTTCATGGTGTGGAAAATTTTGGTTACGAACTGAACCAAACCAAAATTGACCAAAAATTTAAAAAAATTAAAAAAACTTAATATTTATATTTTATGAGAGTTATTATTAATTTTTTTTATTTATCTTTGATTTTTTGATATGTTTCATATATTATCTATAGATATAATATTTTTAAATATAATTATCATAGTTAAATTATATCATAAATTTGTTTATCATAAAAGTAATAATTAATTTTAATACGACTTCAATAATTTTGATTTGCCGTCTAAACCGATCTAAGCTGACTGAAATATTTTGGACTATTTTGGTTTGGTTTGGCTTAAATTTCAATTCGGTCAATGCACTAGTGTCTTGCCCCAAGGGCTATTTGGAAATTTAGTTCCAAAATGACCGAATGATCTCCCTTACTTTTATGCCCTAATATAAGAATATTTGCTAATAATTAACCTAAATGTCTTATGTGGTAGTATAAATATTGTAAATTAAATAAAATTATTTCATTATCTAATGGTTCTTGACTTCTTGTAATTGAAGGGCACACAAAATTTTCAGTTGATAGAGTATTAACAAGCGGATATTAATTTTTATATCTCATAAAGGTCCTTGTAATTCAGATAGGAATATAAAATGATATAAAAACTTTATCAGCAGTAATTACTAGCATGAAAAAAATTTAATTATAAGATTATTTATGATATTTTATCTATATTTTCTTTTTGTGATGCATGAGAAAAAGTCGTATTAGTTCGTTTGCTTGGAAGAAGCAGAAATTCAATGTGCCACGGTTCATAAATGTGCCTAATTCTGTTCATGTCTGGGCAAACAACGTGAATCAGAATGGCATCGGAAAAAAAGGCTTTGTTGGGCCTGCTATTTAGAAAAAAATCCCTAATGTTGGAGATCAATCACAATAATAACAAATACATGGGACAAGAAAGTGACATCCGGGAAATAAAATAAAACAAACACAAAGAACACTAAAAATTAATATGGAAAACCTTTTTTCTATTGAGAGTTAAACATTAAGGGATAACAAAAAATAATTCACTACGTCAAATAAAGATTATAACCCCCAAATTTATAAAGATGTACAAAAGGATTACTCACTCAGCCTTTATAATTGATATCCCAAGAATTCTCTTCCTTCAACACTACACTTCGTATAGAATTACACAGGTGAATAAGGTTTTATTTCCCTCTTTTTATCTCTTATTTTTTCTCATCTATATTACTTCTCTATCTTGTTCATTCCTTTAAGAATAACGCCTAAAAAGCTTTTATAGAGTTATTTTGAGCTTTCATATCTCCAATGTTGGTTCAACAACAGTAACCACTATTTTGTATTAAGAGACTTTTTTTTAGCATTCTAAAGATTTTCTTTGTCATTCGAATTATAACAATGAGTTACATATAATTAATATTTATGAGTACAAATATTAACCTTGTCTTGTGTCATCTGCCAATATTGTGCTTGAAGAATGTTGTCCGCATATTCTTTGTGTACTAACTATATATATATATAGGGAAATTCTATGATGCGCTGCCTATTTATGAAGTGCACAGGCAGTGCATCTGTTGACAGCTGCTGGATTTATTCCAGCGGTTGTCAATCTTCATCTATCCCCCCTGTAAATTTCATCTCTCGCCCCCCGACTTTGGCGACGTGCCCACCCCTGCCCTCGCCTGTCGTTGACCCCGGCCCGCCGTTGGGCCACCGCCCGTCATCGCGCCATCTGCCCACTAGCCGCCCCCCTGACAGCAGAGGACCCCCCCCAGCATTTCCCCTTGGCCGCCCCCTTCCACCCCGCTCCTGCCCAGCAGCCGCGGCCCCCAGCCGCCCCCTTCCACCCCCCTCGCTTACAGTTGCGGCCCCCCCTGCAGCTGTCCCTGCTGTCACCGTCCCCCCCCTCTCCCCACCCACCTTGGTTCATACGTTTTCCTTTGCAGCTCGATTGCCTCAAAGTGCCATCATCGCCGGCGGTGGCGCGACCAAAACGGAAGGGGGGAGGGAAGACGCAATGACAATTTCATAATAAAAACTTGACTCGCTACCTTCTCGAGTTAATATTACACAAAATAAATTTTTAAAAAATCGTAATAAAAACTTAACTCGCTCCAGACTTGAGTCAATTTTTATTACAAAATAAATTAAAAAATAAAATAATTTTGTAATAAAAAATTGACTCGCTCCCTACTCGAGTCAATATTACATTAAATAAATTTAAAAAAATAATTTTGTAATAAAAGCTTGACTCGCTCCCGACTCGAGTTAAGTTTATATTACAAAATACATTTATCTAAAAATAATAAAATAATTTTGTTATAAAAACTTAACTCCCTCCCAACTCGAGTCAATATTACAAGAAATAAATTTTTAAAAAATAATTTTGTAATAAAAACTTGACTTGTTCCCGACTCAAATCAGGTTTTTATTACGAAATACATCTCAAAAAATATGAAAAAATACAATAAAATATCATAAAACAATATAATCTATTAGAACTCCATTATTTTATTTTATCATATTTTACTGTATTTTTAATATTTTTTGGGATGTATTTCATATTATTGACTCATGTCGAGAGCGAGTCAAGTTTTTATTATGAAATATTTATTTTTAAAAATTATTTTGTGTAATATTGACTCTAAGTCAAGAGGGAGTCAAAATTTTTATTACAAAATTATGTTAATATTTTTTGAAATGTATTTCGTAATAAAAACTTGACACGAGTCGGGAGCGAGTTAAGTTTTTATTACAAAATTTTTTTAAAAAAATTATTTCATATAATGTTGATTCGAGTTGGGAGGGGGTAATTTTTTTATTACAAAATTATTTTATTATTTTTAGATAAATGTATTTCATAATAAAAGCTTAACTTGAGTTAGGAGCGAGTCAAATTTTTATTACGAAATTATTATTTTTTAATTTATTTCGTTTAATATTAACTCAAGCTAGGACCGTGTAAAGTTTTTATTACAAAATTATTTTATTATTTTTAAATAAATGTATTTCGTAATAAAAATTCCACTCAAGTTGGGAGCGAGTCATGTTTTTATTACGAAATTATTTTTTAAAAATTTATTTCGTGTAATATTTGCTCAAGTTAGGAGGGGTAAAGTTTTTATTACAAAATTATTTTATTATTTTTAGATAAATGTATTTCGTAATAAAAACTTGGCTCGAGTTGGGAGTGAGTCAATTTTTTATTACGAAATTATATTTTTTAATTTATTTCGTGTAATATTGACTAGAGTCAGGAGCGAGTCAATTCTTTATTAAAAAAATTATTTTCTTTTTTAAAAAAAATTATTTCATAATAAAAACTTGACTCGGGTCAGGAGCGAGTCAAGTATTTTTTACAAAATTAATTTTTAAAATATATTTCGTGTAATATTGACTTGAGTCAGGAGCGAGTCAAGTTTTTATTACGAAATTATCATCGCACTTTCCTCCCCCCACTATTTTGTTGCGCCATCGCCGATGACGGCGGCAATTGAGGCAATCGGGCGGCAGAGGAAAATGTGTGAACCGCAGGGTGGGGGATGGCGGCGGGGGTACAGTGACAGGGGGGTGGAAGGGGTCGTCGGGGAGCCTGGTGAATGCATGGGGGGCCGTGGCTGCAGGTGGGGATAGGCTGTGGTGGCAGGCGAGGCGGCGGGGGGGGGCATCTGCGGGTGGTGGGCTGGGGAGGAGGTGGCTAGCAGTGGAGCAGCGGGCGAGGGTGTCGCGACCGGCGGTGGCACGGTGGGCAGGGGTGGGCACATCACCAAAGTCAGGGGGCGGGAGATGAAATTTACAGTGGGGAGATGAAGATTGACAACCGTTGGATTAAATCCAATGGCTTTCAATAGATGTACTACCTATGCGCTGCATAAATAGGCAACACATCATAGACTTTCCCAATATATATATATATATATATATATATGGAAAAAGTTTTCCTGTACTCCAGTACAGCCATCTTGGCTGTGCTGGTGGAGTTTGATCTTGGCCGTTGGATTAACATCCAACGGCCAAGATAAAAAATAAAAAATAGGCCGTCGGCGCCGCCGCAGCAGCGACGGCGGAGGGGCGGGAAGCGTGCCCGGCCACGGCGACGGAGGGGGGGGGGGGCAGCGGCGACAGGGGACGGGGGCGCGGCGCGGCGGGGTGGCGGGCAGGGGACGGGGGCGGGGGGGGGGCGTCACGCGGCAGGGTGGCGGGCGGGGGACGGGGTGGGGGTGGTGTCGCCCGGTGGCGGGGCGGCGGGCCGGCGGGGGAGCGGGCGGCTAGATCCGCCGCCCCGTCACCGCGAGGGTTACGTCGCCGCCCCGTCGAGCCGGGGCAGGGGGTGGCGTCGCGTCGGCCGGCGGCGACGCGGCGACGCGCACCGCCGCCCAATTTTTTTATTTATTTTTTATCCAGCTGTTGGATTAAATCCAACGGCTGGAATACTGCAGCACAGCCAAGATGGCTGTGCTGCAATACAGCCTCCCCGCTCCTCTATATATATATATATATATATATATACCAAAATGCTAGTATGTGTTGCCAGCATTTGGCAGCACATGCAGCGCATTTAATCTGGGCCACTAGATTTCGATTAAGCGGCCTAGACACAACCTCCCACCCCTGCGTCCGCCAGCCCGTCCCCCTGCCCGCGACCAACCCACCCGACCACCCGCCCACCCAACCGTCCGGCCACCCCCTGCCCCCTAGCAGCGGCCTCCCTGCTGCCACCTGTTGCCATGGCTCCCCACCCGCCCCAAGCCGTCGTGGCCCCTCCGTTGCAGTCCCCCCACCCACCACCCCAGCGACGACCCCGCTCGCCCCAAGCCGCCGCAGCCCCCGACCAGCCCAAGCCATGGCCCCTCCGCTGCGGTCCCCCACGCCCACCACCCCTGCGACGACCCCGCTTGCCCCAAGCCACCGCAGCCCCCCGACCAGCCCAAGCCACGGCCCCTCCATAGCGGTCCCCCCGCCCGCCGCCCCAGTGACGATCCCGTCCGCCCCAAGCCCTCGCGGCCCCCCGACCGGCCCAAGGAGTGGCCCCTCTGCCACTGTCCCCTTGCCCGATGCCCATGCGACCTGCCCAACCCAAGTGGTCGTGGCCCCCCAACTGGCCCAAGCAGTGGCCCCTCTACCGCGGTCCCCCGCCTGCCACCCTGTGTGGACCCCGCCAGCCCCAAGCCGCTGCGACCCCCTGCCACCACCCGCTATCGTGGCTCCCCTGCCCGCCCCAAGCCGCCCCCGCCCACGCCAAGCCGCGGCGGCTTGGGGTGGGCGAGGGTACCACGACGTTGGGTGGTGGCGGGGGCCGCGGTGGCTTGGGGCGGCAGGGGACCGTGGCGGTTTGGGGCAGGCGAAATCATCGCAGGGGCGGCGGGTGGGGGGACCACGGCGGAGGGGCCATGGCTTGGGCAAGTTGGGGGTAGCGGCGATCGGGGGCTGTGGCCAGGGGCAGGGGTGGTCGGACAGGTGGGCTGGCGGGTGGTCGAGTGGCTTGGTCATGGGTGGGCGGGCAGGCGAATGGGCTGGCAGACGATGTGGGTGGGAGGGTATGTCTGGGCCGTTAGATCAAAATCCAGTGGCCCAAATAAAATGTATTGCAAAATACTAGCAGCGCATACTAGTATATATATATATATATATATATACATAGATCTCGGAAAAGTCAGTTAAAGGACTAAAGATCATATGCTAATATAGGTCACTCTCTAGCTAGCTGGTGGTCGGTGACTTTATAATAAACCGATCAATTAAATACAAAAGGCAGTCAGTCCACAGGGACTCGATTGAAATTTGTGATTTGTCAATTTTTCCACGTGCGTTTGGCACTCGTGAATAAGTAAAGAGTTAGGCAATATATTATTATTATTATTAATAGAAGACAGATATATATATATCTTTGGAATAAAAAGATATATAAACGAGGACTCATCTTGCAATTAAATGCTTCAAATAATTAAAATAAATTTGTATTAACCGAACGAAGTAGAGGACACGTGGACCCTAGCATTGGCTCTAATATAATGAAATTAGGTCCAAGCCCCTAGTTTAAGAAGTATTGCTTTGTTTAACTCAGTAATCAGACAATTTTCGAGTTCTGGTTATGTAACAAAAAAAGTTATGCTATTAAATAGTTGAGATGGTAGTTTATGTTAAAGACAAAATTTAATTTAGAGATGGAATTTTATTGAAGGAGGAGATAGAGTATAAAACTCAACTTTTGGCTCCTTTACATTAATAATAAAAGCAATAATTTATTGTAATAATAAAGGAGAGATTAATTGAGTTAATTAATGACATGGAAATCTGATTGATACATGCTTGAGTTGGCAGCAGGTCGGCTAAAAGGGGCATGTCGACTAGAAGCCCGCTTGTTGGTAGTAGAGCAAGGAAAACGTGAGGGAAAGATGAATAATTTATAGGGCTAAACGCCTTCACACGCGTCAATCGCCAAGGTCATGTATTTAATATTATTATATTTGTTATTATTTAATTTGAATGGCTAATTTTTGTCTACCTGAAAGCCAAATCTCACATTTCAACAATCTTTTGCATTTCCTTTAAAAGAGAATCAGCCACACACTTCAATTCGATGTCACAACAAGCATGTTCCCCACGTTTCCCCTCCCCGATAATGTGGTTAAGCATGGCCTCTCGGCCACACATTTTTTTCTAGTTCGCAACTGTATAATCTAACCTCCCTTATTTTTAAATTTATAATGCGTCATTCGGTAGACAAAATATGTGGTAAGACAAGGTACTCGCCGGTGATGTTTATAACTTTGCCCACAAATCAAACGTACTATCAGTTGTTTAATTCAGGCTTGGCTGATTGATATCAATGTAAGACCTAAAGAAAGGTTGATGACAATCCTGAAATTTTTACATATTAGTTATCATCATGACAACTTATTATCTTTGGATCTGATTATTATAATTGTATGATTCTTTGACAATGGATAGGATGATCTGCATAATTATTTTTCCTTAACATTGTGCACTTGTACTGACTCAAACCCTAATTGATCGGTATAAGTCATATCTTTAAAATGGTTAATTTAAGTCATAAAGGGAGTACTTTTTCCTTGACATTTTGCACTTAACAATCAACTAATTCAAATACAAATTAATAGACTTAAATCATCTCTTAAAAATTGTTAAATTAAGGTGAAAATCTGTAAACATAACCTCATTAGTATAACGGATCTTATCTTACTTAAAATTAAATATGGATTATTTTAAGAATTTCACAATTCACCACTTAAATTTCATTATTGGAATTCCTTACTATCACCTGCCAACATAGAGCATGCCCATTCCATCATCTTATACAATTCTAGATTAGATTTGATACTATTTGAATCGGACCTGATACAAGTACAAAGTGACGGGATGAGTTATCTCTTCTGAATAGTTAACGAAATTAAATGTATATAAACATATTCTTATTAATATATCAGATTTTTAAAAATAAATATTAAATATAAAACTAAATTAGAGATTTCACAATATATTTGACAAATGACACATTGTAATTGGGTGTCCTCGGGATGTAGACAAAGGTAAACACTAGTGTAAGTTTGAACTGTTGTAATTAACAGCTGAGAACATTCCGAAACAAGTGATGCAAGATGTATCATAATTAATATTTATATAATCACAATTTTTTTCCCAAGGCAAGTGAATTGATTTAGATAGTAGCGAGTTAGGAAATTCGTGTTGATAGCAAGGTTTGAACCAAGAAAAACATGAACTCAACATTTGAAAATATATATGATAGCTCGCATTGGCATCAAATTAGACAACCTTGAATATTCAATAAATAAATTTGCTCCATATGATTGACAATTGTTGAGCAAAACATGTGACAAATTCAACGGCTTGATGTAGATGTTGTAGGAAGGTCTAACAGTTGTTGCCAATAGAGTTATTTATAATGAGGTGATGCATGTGTTTTGAGTTCTAGTCCAGAATCAGATTAACTCCAAACAGCCTTACTGGTCTCCTTGTATTCACTATTGGCGAACTTTCTACCACCACTTGCTGTCCCCCTACATAATCAACAATACATTAGCACATGGACATTCATTAACATTAATCTTTAGCTATATAGAACACTAATCATATACTCAGAACTGGCAAATCAGTGCAGTTGACATTGAATATTACTAATTAATCACCGTCATTTGGGCGCTTCAAAATATGTATAGTTTTAATGGGTTTCGTGGCATCAAACTTATTAGCAAACTTTTCCATTTTCATCATCAAGAGCAAAATTAATTATAGGCTTGAAGTGATAATTCGATAAATTGCTTTTTCGTGATCAAATAATGAAGAAAGAGAACTATTTAATATTTTCTTGTAGTTAATATTGAATATTATTAATTAATCACCCTCAATTTATAAACTTCCCGTATTTTTTGAAGGAACCATCACTTGAGGAAAATTCATGATATCAAATTTATAAGCAAATTGTGCAAATAGATCCTTAAATTATATCTTATCCAATATTTTCATCTAAGAGCCAAATCAATATATTTTCATGAAGAGCAAAATCAATTATCTGCTAGAAGAGATAATTAGACAAATTCTTTTTAAGTGGTCGAACAATCAGTAAAGAGAAAAGACTGAGCTTACCTGGAGAATGAAGGAGCAATGGAGTTTCAAAGAGGTCATTGTGTTGGGGAGGATTGCCGGTCGAGGAAGGCGAGGCCACCACGGGGCGTCTCCACCGGATGAGGAGCGTGCGGCCGAGGAAGAAGGAGACGACGTCGCCGGCCTCTAGCCGCTTCTCCTTCACGTACTTGCTCCAGCCCTTGGTCAGCACGTAGCTCTGGCTGCTCGTCCAGTACGAGTACCTAAAGCTCCACTCCTTCCCTTCCTCGTCCTCGAATCGGAGCGTCACCCTCGCCGTCGACGCCATGTCCAACGGGAAGTACCTCTCGGCGTACTGCTTCGGTATCACCAACCTGTTGAGCTTGCTCACGTCGCTCGGCGTCAATGGCTTCTCGAACATGGCTTTTGGGTTCTCCTCGTACATTCTGATCCGATCTAAAACTCGTTATAAATTACGAACAAATGTTTGTAAATTTGCTGAAAAAAGCACAAAAGTTTGAGAATTTGGGCCAAGCAGTTAGAAAGGGCGGAGGAGGATGATATATAATGCTTTTAAAAGAAGTAGAAAAGAGGTTGGAACATGTAAAACAATGATATTTCTTGTTGATGGGACATGGTCGGTGGTGGAAGGCAAGATTTTCTTCGTTTCTGTGGGTTGTGGGGTTGGGGAGCATCTGCCCTTTAACGTGGAAAGATTGAGTTCCCGAAGGAGATCATGCGGAAAGGACCGCTCACAAGTCCAATCAACAAAAAAACCTAAATGATTTTCGTCTTCACCTGTATTTGTGTCTACAACTGCATTCCATTTTCCCCTGCCGGCCACGCTCATACCCTTGTCTCAAATTCTTATGTATATCAACTTAGCACACGAGCATAATTTATTAGTAGGTGTTGTGCTCCTGCTTATAGTTCACAAATTCGGATCTTGGAATGCATTCACAATGTTATAGAATTAGGGATGGGTACTGGCTGGATGTAGATTAGGTATAACTATATCCTTATCCAATCCGGAAAATCAAAACCCGAATCCAACTTAAATCTTAATATTACATCCATTTCATCTACCATATACGTAAACGAAACCCGTATCCTATCCGAATCGGACCCACTTGATTAAAATAATATAAATAAGATAAATTTTAGTATAAAATAGAAAAAATTAATACAAAATATTATTTTAAATATAATTTTATAAAATATCACTTATTCAGATTGAATCACCGCAATATTTTTGGATGTATTATATATATCCGAAAAGTCCGAACCCAAATTGTATCAAAAATATTTTTGATCGGATATAATTGGGTTGGATTATCCTTATATTGACTGGAGTTGAGTTTAGGCAGACTTTAAGATAACTCCAAATTATTAATAATTTATAATTAATGATTCATTAAAATAAATATTAAATAATTTCAGTTTTTTCTAACCGCTATTTATTTGAAATTTACGTGATATCAGAATAAAATCATGTCTCATGTATAATATTCAAGACCAACGCTTTTACTACTAGGATAAAATGTACTAATATGCGATCTCTAAGTGGTTCATGTTGAACACGAGTTTGCAAAGGATATGTTACACTTTCATTTCCAAAAGTTCCTTGCACGACTAACAATGATTTGAGCAATATTTAGTGGAGTTAACTCGATGTCAACTTCAAGCTCACTCATAATTATTTATATTATTTTTAATTAAGTAATAAAAATTATATAAAATTAATATATATTATTTTTGACAATTAAAATTAATAAATATATGATTTATATTAATTTAAAATATTATTAATCAAGCTAAATTAGAAGAAAAAACATGTATTTTAATAACTTTTTGCTACTTGACTCAAGGTGTACTCAATCATTAAATCTATCAATAGGAAATCATTCGTAGAGTTTGACTCTGGAACCATAAAGTGGAACAGACTCAACTTAGCGAAAATTTTAAGTTAAAATTTCTTTTTTAAAACTACAATGTAATAATTGGGTCTAAATGTATCATGATGAGTTTAAGTCATCCTTCAAAATTTTTTAACCAACTTAAAGATATACTAAATTTTATCCTGGTAGGTAGTGGAAGCGGGACTAAAGTGAGGGCTAATTGTATTGATTCAACCTAAATACAACATGATAAGCCTAAGTTATTTTTTAAAAATTAGTTAATCAAGTTGAAGATCAAAAACACATACTCAATAATACACCAGATCTTAGCCCGAAGGGTAGTAGACGTGAGACTAAGTTAGAAATTATTACATACAACTCATTACCATAAATTGATGAAACTACTTGACAAATTTTAGTTATACGATCAGGTCAGGTTCTTTAAAAAAAAGAAATATTGGGTAAAGAATCTTTCATAAGCTTTTATTTAGCAGGGAAAGTAGTCTAGCATGTGGGACCATTTAATTTTTTTTAGACGGAAGTTTTAATGGTATAAAGTACTCTAAGTCTTGCTCAGATGGTCGAACATTAAAAAGCTTAATTAGGACAATCACACTGAAATAGTACAGTGTCTGTGAGTTTAATGTAATTGGGCTTTTGATGTCTTAGGTATTGGGGTCAGCACGAACATGAAATAGCCCACGTGTGGGCTTGGATTGAAGACACAGAAAGCATGGCAGCCGTCGATTCCAAATTATTAAACTATGTTCATAATTTTATTTAAATCTCAAAGGCCTATAGCATTTTATCTTTTAACGAGGCGATCTTAGCCCATAGATATTGAATATAAAATTAATTCAGATGATATAATAATCCACCTACCTTAAGAAGTATTTTGGCTTCAGAATTCTTTCCATAGTCCTTTGAACCTGGGTCATATCAATTCCAGTTCAGCTTATCATCCAATACAATTTTGAGTTCACTTTAATATATAACGATCCGGCTAAAATACAAATTGATGGGCCTAATTTATTCTTTATAGATAATTAATTGAAGTTAAAGATCTATATAATATAAGATCTTACTTTTGGAGATATTACACGTGGTTCTAATTTGTAGGCTATCAAATAATTTTAGTTAATAATGCACGAACCCTAAAGTATGCAGACTGTTCCAAGTCGATCTTACTAATTGGGTAAAACTATCAAAATTGCTTTCTTGGAGAAAGGACTACAACTTGCAAATAATAGACAAAATATATATGACAGCAAATCTATTTGTCCTTGGTTTATTTGATCTTGTAAATAGTAGCTCCATTTTAGGCAACTACTACACCATATAAGAATTGATGGTATCTGATTTGGAGCAATGAATGAGCTGGCCACCAGCTTCGGCTCGAATATTGTTCTGCATTGAGTCAAGGCCCCTTAGACATCGCTTAAAAACTCAGGACTCAGACTCAACCTAGTGGGCTATGGATTTGAGCTGACTCTAAGTTGACTCGGAGTCACTTATTATACTTTTAGTTAGGTTTATCTCACATCGGTCGTAGATGATGTTGATAACTAACATATAAACTAATAGGAAAACCTTATTCCCTGAGCTAGCTCTTGATTTAAAAGAGGCCCATGATACCTATTACAAGTCTCTTTTGAAGACTCATAGCCGGGTTTTGCCTATGCCGATTGTGGTTGTCTCCTTCATGGGTTCCACCTAATTATTTAAGGGGAGTTTGCCAGGTGGGTGCTGTCTGTCACCTACCCTAATTAGAGACCCATAACCGGTTTTTGCCTATGTCGTGGTTGTCTCCTTTATGGATTCCACTTGATAATTTAAGGTAGTTTGCCAGTTATCGGAGTTGTCGTCTGATGAAAGGGGAGTTGGAGTTTGCCGCAGTTTGCTGTCTGATGAAAGGGGAGTTTTTGCCGAGAGTCTGATGAAAGGAGAGTTTGCCGTCTGATGAAAGTGAGATTGCTAGATAATGATGATTTTTGCCGGTTACCGAGAGTTGGGGAGTTTGCCGTCCGATGAAAGGGGAGTTTGCTGGATGATGAAAGTGAGATTGCTAGACGATGATGATTTTGGGATTACCCGATGTGTGAAGGGGAGTTGTTGGGTTTATTCTACATCGGTCATGGATGATGTTTGTGGCTAGTATATAAGCTAATGAGAAAGCCTTATTCCCTCGGGATCACCCGATGTGTGAATGAGAGTTGTTCGGTTTATCCTACATCGGTCGTGTATGATGTTTGTGACTAGTATATAAACTAATGGGAAAGCTTTATTCCCTGAGTTAGTTCTTGGCTTAAGAGAGGCCCGTGACACCTATTGTAAGTCTTTTTGGGAGCCCAAAGGGCCCAACACTTTTTCCATCCAACAAGGAGAAAGATCTATCAAATTATGAGACATTATTCCATTTGATATTTAAAATTGATAAATATATGATGTATGCTACTTTTAACTATTGATTTTATTAAACTAAAAAGAAAGTTTAAATACTTTTTTACTTGATTCGAAGAGACTCAATAAGACTTGGGGAGTCAGTTATAAAATCCGTTAAGAGGGAGTAATTTATGGAGTTTGACTCGAGAAACTATGAAATAGAGTTGTCTTGGAGAATCTTTGGAGCCAAAAAGGAGTTATGGAGTTTGATTCGGAAACCATGAAGTAGAGTCAACTCAGAGAATCTTTGGAGTAAAAAAAGAGTTCTTAAATGATACCTCCGGCTACTACATTGGACCAATTATCTCGATTACAATCTAAAACTTTATAATTTCCTTTTTTTAAAAAAACTTACAATCCATGATGAAATTTGTTATCAAAAGTAAAGTTTTTGAGAAGTATAAATAAATACTATATTTATACCACAAGAAGATTTGTAAGCTCGGCTAATTACCATCAAACACCCAAATAACCTAATAAATGGTGGTAAACACTCCTCATAAACTGGACTAGAAACTAAGGTCCATTCTATTTTCCTACGTTCCCATTTAATATAGAAAATTTTCCTTCTCTTAAGAATGATTTTTTAAAAGAATAAAAAAATAGAACTGTTAGCAATTTAGGTTAGTATCAGTTGCAACCACAAGTTGCAGCCCTGTCAATACTGATTAGAGACAAAATATGACAGCCAACCTCCAAGGTCCCTGAGTCATATCAAATGCTTTAACAATAGGACATATATAATATTTGACAAGACGAGCCCAGGTGAGCGACATAGCAATTTATGGATATGATCAAAATAGTTTTTTTTTTTTGGGTTTTTTCTTAAAGAAAAAGTAGGCATGGTTATTATTTGCATCTAGCCCAGATTAAGGTTTCATTCCTAGATTAATACAGAAATTTTCAGAAGATAGATTCCAGCTGGTCCTCAAGCACAGCAATTTCATGGTGACCTTTCCACTAGATCAGTATATAAGATGAAACTTCTTTTGTGGAACACAATTTGATTTTTTTTTATTAGAATTTGTGTCTATATATGAAGTATCTTCGAAATATGTTATATTTTATTATAAAATAAGATTACTTATTGTAAAATATATAAAATTTTGGGTATATTTATGTCCATCTATGTAATATATTCGTTATCGGTCGGAGAGGTCTAAATTAAAATAAAGTATTTATGTAGAAATTCAAATTTGCTTTTTTGTCATTAATATTAAGTTAGATTTGGGTCTTACAAAATCTAGTCTAAACCCAACTCGTCGGCAACAATAAATTTCTACAGTTCAAGGAAACGCACATTTGCGACAAAAACTTTTGTCGCAAATGGGTATCTTTTCGTCGCAATAAGTGTCGCATGCAATGATAATTTTCTCGTAGCACATTCTCACAAATATCCTTCTCACAAATAGTTAATACATGGATAAATATTTGGTCTCATGTAAAGACTTTTTGTGAGAAACAAATTCGTTGCTTAAAACTTATTTGCAACGAAAGGTTTTCGTCGCAGTTAATATTTGCACGCAAAGTTCTCGTCGCATGTGCAATATGCGACATAATGCAGCACTTTTTGCGACCATAAGACTCATCCCAAATACAGATTTTGTGATCACAAATACTAAATTTTTAACTTCATAATTTTAAAAATCAGTTTCCTGTCACAACATCAATCTTACAAATAATATTTCATATTCAACAAAACTTCATAATTTCCTAACACCCAATAGACAAATTTAAACAATTTTCATCCAAAAGAGAGGTTCAAACTGCTTCAAAGTTGTAAAAAATATCAAACTTCAATGGAAAAACACACTCAAGTTTTACATATAATGCAAAGTCTACATTAAAAAGATAAAGCTAAACAACTTTTATGTATGACATTCAACTACTACTCAGGGGACACTGGTGGTGCATTGGACGACAAGTTGAGATGTCGAAGCACCATATTCATTTTTGCATGTTGGAAAGTTGTTCTTTCAGTTCTTCAACTTTGTTTTTCCCATCTCGAATTTGTGCTTCCATATTGGTTACAAGTGCAAACATATCTGTGCTTGTAGACTTTGAAGAGCGTTTTCCACCATATCCTATGCCTTGAACATATCCTGAAGGCGTTCTAGCTACTGAAATAAAAACTTCATCAGACGCCGGGGCAAGAATAGAATTGTCTGGATCTTGAGAAGCTGCTTCTCTAGCCTTGTGAAGCGTTTGAGTTACTGTTTCCTATAAAAACATAACCCATGAATTAATTTCGCTTAAATAAATAAACAACTACAAATTTGAACCTCAACGAATAATTATCTAACTATAAAAGGAGGTGAGTGTTTAGCATTAATATACATGCACAAAATAAGAAAATACATCAATATTTTCTCAAAGTTGACACTGACAAAATCTCAAATAGAATTAATCATTCAATAGTCTCAAACAACATTACGCAATTTATATATTTCATATTAAGAGAACAAAAACATTAACATTTCATATTACTGATTTAATATAATGTCAAAACCTATCATCTCAAAACCTGCAAGTCTTATATTAACAAAAAACATGTGAAAATCCCTATTTGAATGAATATCAACACGATCTATCGTCTTTTGATAGAGTTTCAAATAAAAATAACAAAATTTAGACTATATGAAGGTATCACTTAAACAGATGTACTTTGCCTCACTGCTTTTCCATTGATCAGTTTTTGCATGAGAAACTCTCCAGAAAGTAAAAGGATCTCATCTCCATCCTTATTGCACTAACAAAAAATGCACTAATTACAAAAATTTTAATTATTCGGTAAACTATTTTTTATTTAATTATCAACATCAATTACCATTTCATAACTTCGTTGCCACATTGATTTCCGACCAAGTGTGACACCACTATGTTAAGTACCTCTATTTTTAGAATTCTTTTGAAATATTTCCTACAAAATGAAAAATAAAATTGTCATAATTATTTAAAGTTGCAAAATTAAGTATGAGTAGCTGACCAATTTAGATTTTTACCTCGCAATTGGGATTGTTAAAGTGCTCAAAAACTGTTTTCCAATCTTCAAAGTCCACATTTGTTGGTGGATTGGCCAATCTATCTTCATCATAATCATCTAATTTTACCTTTACATGCAATCGTCATCTCCAATCAGTCTATCTTGCCCAAGCAGTGTTGACATTCATGTCATTTATATTTTTGTTAAACTCATCATCAGGCATATCCCTTCTTTTGTAAGGGACCAAGTCAAATTGATCCTAAATAACTGTAATTTTGGGATTATATAATGTAAAATCAACAAATTTGAGGTACCCGGACAATGGAGAAGATAGAAAACTTATGGAGGAATTTTTTAAAAGTGGTAGGGTTCAAGGGCCATTTTCTTCGAGCTGCATTGAGACACTAAGAAGGGAATGATTGATTGCCATCCTCAACAATTCCTCTTAAGAAATCAACTTGTATAACCGTTTTACACTCCGTATTTTTATGCTACAACGAAGCTCGACCTAAATACAAGCCTCTCCCTTTCTTTTTGATGATGATGAAGTCTCATCATCCTCAACAATGGTAGTCGGTTCTATCAAAAAAATTGAAACAGATAATAAAATAAACAATGAAATAAAGACAAGTGTGCAAAACAAACTTAAAATTCCGTTCAATGAGGACACTCATGTTTGTGAGGTTGATGCTTGGACCCGTCTCCTCCTACGAGAAGATGATGCCACATCTTGGAAATCAATTAAGTAGAGATGAGAAACAATTTTTTTCATCACACATGTATTGAAACAAAACTAGCAACGTAAAATTAACTAATAAATAGAAAAAAAGTCTATTTAAAATACCATTCGTAGAAGAAGACGAACAATGTGATGTTGAAGCCTGCACTTGTTTCCTAGAATGAGATGGTTCTATCATTTCTACATAATTGGTAAGTAAATAAATAATCAAACAAACCAACTAAAACTGATAAAAACTTATAAGATTAACAAACCAAATGTAATCATCCATACTAATGAATGCCAAAAAAAACATACCATTCATGAAAGAAGATGAAAGTTGCAATGCAAAAATCTACATGTGCCTCTTGTTGCGAGCACATGATGTCATTTCTATGAAATTAGCTAGTCAAAAATAGATTTGAGTAAATTAGCAAATGATGAGTACAAAATATAATTTTGATTAAGCAAAACATGTATTCCAATAATACTTTTCAATTTAGATAGTTTAATCAAAGCAGTATGCTCTTATCTTACCAGAATACTATGTTTTGGAATATAAATAGTCTCAATTAAATAAAAATAGACATTCCTCCAAGTTCAAATTATTAATAACAATGTACAAATCAAAATAACTATACATTCCACTACATAACTTCATCCACATCGTTGGGCCCATCTACAGGTAGAAGATCCTCATTAAGTGAATCAACTAGAAATTCCCCATCTCTATTTGCTGCATATTCATCATCATCATCATTATCATCTTCTTCAGCTTCATGATTCTCATTAAAACGAGTTTTCGTTTATCTAACCAAGTTCGAATCAATTTGTAAACCTCGGATTGTGATTTACTTGATATTCCTCTTGATATGCATCCTCATCAACCCTGAGGATTGTGTTTTTGGTCAGGTTTTGTGTTTGCCTCAATGCTGTTAGCACGCGGTTGGTCTGGTTTGATCCGTCTAGTGCTATTGGGATCCTTTGAATGGCATTGTGGGCTTGGACATTGGGTGTATCCACCGTTGATTTGTTCTGGTCGGCCTCAATTTTTAAGCCAGTGCATATGTTTTCGGTTGTTTTAGAGTAGCCTAGGGCTGCGCGTTGCATTAGAGTTGTATCACATGCATTTAAGCGTACCTCCTCGCCCTAATCATGTTTTAAAATCTGTCTCATGCCCTTCTCTCTCTTTTTTCCCTCTCCGCCTCACTTTTCTTGCATATTTGGCCAATCGGACCCCCATGGGGAGGGTCTGGGTGGTGCTTTGCGCACATGCCCATGTGGGCTTGGTCGCGGCACAAGAGCCCCTTTGCGCTGGTCTGTTTTTGTCAGGTGGTTAAAACCCCCACCTCCAGTCTAATTTCTCCAAGTCTCTGCCTTGGCCACCTGGTTGCTGCTGCCACCACTCTCCTTGGCTCCTGGAAGCCTTGTCCAGCCTTTCCCCTCTCCTCCTTGGCCTTCCTTCCTCCTTTCCTCCTTTCCTCCTCTTCTTCCACCCCGTCAAGGTACGCCGCCCCTTTTTACCCTTTCTCTTCTTTTCGGCATGTTCATGATTGTTTGCATGTAGAATCATTGATTAGATCATGTAGATAGTTTGTTCATCATCTTGGCATGTTAATCATTGGTTATTGCATTGATTTATTGTTAAAAATGTAATTTTTTATTGATTTTGTAGTTGTTTTGCTAATAATTGTAATGAAATGTTGTGTTGGACTAATTTGTAAAATCTATTGCCTAAAACACCTAATAATAGTTGAAACTATAAAAAGATTAAAACTTTGAAATTTTTAAACTGAGTGCAAGCTACCTCCTGTCACGTGCCAAATTAGTAAATTATTTAACTGATTAAAATAATGATAAGAGAAGCTGTAATTGGTTGTGAAGTAGGTTTTGGTGTGAAATCTTAATCTAAATGATAATTTTCCTAATTAACTAAACATTATTCAGATTGTTTTAATTGATAAAATAATTCTTAATTAACTAGTTCAAGTGTGGGTTAGACTCGGCATCTCAAGCGGTTTCAGCTTCAAGATCTATTAGGTTTCAAGTTTTAATTTTTTGAAGTTGGTTTGACAGAATAATCACAAGGGTTAAGTTTAATTATGTTAACTATCAATTTCAATTTATTTTCACAATTTTACTAAGATCTCGTTCGCGATTAGTGTGTTATGATATCTTTGTTAATTGCCCTGAGTTCTCTTGGTAGTTCAATATAATAAGTTAGAGTTTAAGTGTGCAGGTTGAATCCCAAAATGTATTTCATAAAATACTGAAATTTTTGTTTCAACATCAGTATTTGCTTTATCAAAAACTCGTGCAATTTTAGACATGTTCAACATGTAAATATTGTGATGTGTTGTATGGAGTGTTTAATTTCTATCTTGCATGTCATGTCATTTGCTACATCTAGGATTGTTGCATATCATTACATGCATGCATCATACATGAGTTAAGTAGTGGTATGCATTTGCTAGGTCGGGCAGAGCTAATCTTGCCAAGGTAGGACGAGGAACTCTCCTCAGGTCCATTATGACTCCCTCTTTGCTTGATCTACTGCTTGGCTCATGTGTTTTGTTTTCACATTGTAGGACGGAACTAATGGTGTTTTATTAAATCCCATTATCTACATGTCATCTTATCAATTTTTTGGATTAATAAAACTTCAAAATTAAAATCCCTTGATGAGCTTGTAAAATTGCAAGATATAGTTCGAAAGTCACACTTTAGCGCTATTCAAATTCAACCTTATGTAAGCCTTATACTTATTATATGTTTTTGGATTTTTTGTACACACATGGTGGAAGGGAGTGTGATGCTAAATGATGTGCCCGGTTGGTACCTACATGTGGTGCTTGGTTAGTGGTTAATTGTGTGATTAGTTTTACTAGTATAGTACTTGCTAGCAGTGTGTATCTTAGATTTTATCATGTGTGTGGTCTCCGTCAAGTATATCCAGATCATGCTATATCTCAGATGTGTTCAGTTAAGCTCTATTGGCCATGTGCATGTTGTCGTTGACCAGATTTTGACTCATGCATAGTACCGACATATTACTATTGAGTATTCTAGTGTAGATCAACACCTCAAAGAATCTATCGGCCCGAATCATTTTAGTAGCTACTAGGCCTAAAGAAAACTTCTCTGAGCTGACAAACTTGACCAGGTACACGACCACTGACATGCCTTTCTACTCAAAGTGCTTGAACTCAAGTTCCCTCTTCCTCTTCTTCTCAGGTGGGAAATTCATGTCATCAAACACCACTTGGAAATTCTCCCAAGCAATGTGCTTGGTGCTTTCTCTGGAAATGGACTTTCTTGATTGAGTCTGACTAGGTCCTTGCTTTGCATTTAAAACCACCCATCGCTATTTTGATCCACAATGCCAAAGGACAATCTATACTCTCAAATACCCCCTCGGTAGTAATCAGCCACTCATTCGCCTCTTTGGGATCAAGATTCCCAGCAAACATACTACGTCCATTCTTTAAGAACTTTTCTACTTGCCATACACTAGGTTGTCTTGCTTGTTGAGGATAGATACTTCTCCTCTACAAGGTTTCTCGAAGGTATGGTACTACCCCATTTTTAGCTCCATTGACCCCTAGCATAAGAACATGAAATGGAATAGGAGTCACATCATGAGTACTAGCCATTGGTGGAGCTAGTGGTGTACCCATTATAGGAGTTTTAGGTGGTGATGGTGGAGGCTATAGGACAATAGGTCGTTGCTAGATGAGGGATTTGCTGGCATTGGTGTTTGTGAAGGTAAAAATGATGTCTCACTCCTATCATCATTTTTCATAGGCCTTTTTTATGATCTTGCTAACTGATCAAACCTCATTCCCCTTGTTTATTGTGAGGTGTTTATTTGTATCTTTTTCAATTTCTCTTGAGTCTCCATCACCATCTCCATCACCTTTTTCATGAAATCATTTATCACAGTCATTCTACTACCTGATCTCACAGATGGAGAAGCTCTATTTTGCCCTAAAGTAGCATGAGTTCACTCCCGAGTTATATCATCACGAGGGGGGACATGCGCCTCGGGAATTGGAAGGTCAGACACTTGAAAATCTTGATTGAAACTTCTCCTTCACCAACGAGATGACTATGTCGTCGACTAGACCCACTACCACTGTGAGCCACCCCTGGAGTGGGAAACTATAGGTGGTGTCGAAATGTTCAAAATAGTCCTATGAGTCCTGTTCATTATATCTATCAACGTCTTGTTAAGAAAACTGCTAAAAGTGCCCCAACAAGATAAACAAACAACACTAAAAGACCAAAACAATATACTAGCCAGCTAAAACCAAGGATCACTTCACACACACGCATACTCAAAACAATCTTCATTTCCAATCAACCAATACAACTCTGCATACCATTTAGTAACATCCCATGCCGAGTTCATTCCTAAACCAAATCAAAATATTATTTTATAATAAAATTAATATAATGTAACTCAATTACATGGAAGACATCACCCACCAAAACACTCTAAGATCTAAATCCTAAGAATTCCATTCAAAAACTTTCACAAGTATTGGCAAATTAGGTCAAATCATACAAATGAATGAGTTTAAAAAGAGTGGCTCAAGTTTAAAAACGGAGGCCCACACGAACCCCGAAAGCAAATATGCTTTGTGCGAGGCATGTAATCAAACACCTCATATGCTTATGAATTCGGCAAGTATTAAAATACAAATAACCAAAGTAAAAAGAGTAGGGAAAAGAAATCAAACAATAAAGATACAAGGAGTTTTAAAGAGGATTAGAACTCTTACTCCTTTCTCCTATCCCAACTAATTCTTTGGTTGGGTAGATCTTCTAGCTTTACATGGCAAACACTTGTACACGTACAAGCACCAACTTGTTCTTCTACAAACTCTTCCCAGTGAGCTGAAGCAACAAGTATACTAGTTTCTTACAAGCCCTTTCCACCAACCTAAGACAACTAGTTCTACTCTTACACCTAGGAGCTCCAACACCTTATAGGTGTTTGGCCTCCCCAACCAAGCTCTGATACCACTGTTGGGCCCTTTAGGCCCCCTAAAAGAGACTTGCAATAGGTGTCACGGGCCTCTCTCAATCCAAAAGTTAAAAGTTAACTTAAGGAATCAGGCTTTCCTATTAGCCTCTACACAAGTCACCAACCCCATCTACGACCGATTGGGATAAACCCAACATTTTTTTAGTAACTCCAATATTCATCTCATAAGAATAAGGGTGAATAAGATTTAGTTGATTATCCAAAAACAAAATCTCTCTCTTTCGCATTGAATCTTAAGATTTAGCAACGCGCATATTCCTCCTTGCTCAATGACATTTTCCTCATCTCCATGCCTTGTAGCCTAGTTCAAGCCCTTTTATGGTGCGTCAAGGTCATGTGGTTGAGTCCTTTGGCTCACGAAAGTTGATGGGACCCAAACCTTAGCACCCGATCTCCAAATTAAGGCTAAGGATTGGTCTTAGCTTCACCATAACCCACTTGGCTACAAATCCTATTCCACCTCGAAGTCCACACCACCAAATCCATGTGTCATCCATAGACTTCGTCCATGAAGTCTTGATTAGGTCCAAGTTATCCGAAAAGTCCCATGGTCACCATCACTCGAGCATAGGTAGTCCCTAACGATAATCGTACCTGAACTAGGAATCCTACAATAAGTAGGAAACCTTGACTAAGTCATAGGATTTAGTCCATTGATGCCAATTCTCCGAATTGCTCGATCACCCATGCTTGGTGCTCCCGAACTTCGCTCACAATGTGCTTGGTAATGCTCGATTGTGCTCCTCACCACTCCCGGTCACCCTTGCTTGATCATGCTCGGTAACTTCTCCCAGTGAATGCTGATAGCAAGCAACCAGCACTACTCGGTCATGCTCAAGATCTAGAACCGTTACTCGACATTTTGAGGCTAATTTGGAGCTGATGTAGCACAGCTGCTCGGTAAACCCTACTGAAATGCTCGGAAACACCTCCTTACTACCCGATGAGTTGCCCTAGGTTACCAATCACCATCATATGCCATGCTTGATCACGATCAACCATAGAGTCAATAAATACACAATAATTTAATGTGGAACCTCAAAATATAAGGGAAACCACAAACCATCCACTATTACCAATAATAAGTACACAAATTACTCCAATTGGGAAATCCTCACACACTTTCCAATTGGAAACAACTCACAATCTCTAACTAGAACACACTCCAATTAGGAATGACCACAATCTCCAACTAGGATACACATCCAATTGGGAAACTCACAATTCATATTTAAAACAACACTCTCAATTCATTCCTCCTACAGTCTCCATTGGCTTTCCTAGGTGATAATACGTTTATACGTGCATTAATATAATATATATATATATATATATATATATATATATACACGACCAACTGGGGAAATCTAAGGCTTGCTCAAGTTTTAAATTTACTTATCAACACAAAGTAGCCCAATAAAGAACAATAACTTAAATAAAGTAAAGTATATCCCAAATGGGAGCTTAACTGTAAAATATATCTATTTGTGGGAGATTCATTCCAACTCTGTGAATTGTAAAGTAAAGTATTGAAACATATATATGGAAAACGGGTTTTTTATCAAAAACTTTTATATGTAAATGACATATAGGTTCAAAAGAACCGAGATATGTAGAAGATAAAGATAGAAGTACATACCAGAAAAGTAACTTTTATTACTGCTAGTAATTTTACAAACTTACTTCACTCTCATTCGGTAAATACAATTAGTAACAAACTGTATACATATAAGTATATGATACAGGTATGTATATACGTACAAACTTATAGTATCTGAACTGTATACATATAAATACAACTCACATACAAATACAACTTAAACAAATTGTTTTTTGGATTTTTTCATAAAAGAAAATAAAAATCTTTTTTGAAGTTTTTTTAAAAAAATTGACAAACCACACTGAACAAAGATAGGAAAGTAAAAAGGAAAGCTAAAGCTAAAAGCGACCTGACTATATACACGAAGATAAAAAATTGGAAAAAGAAAAGATGAAAGCGACGTACAGACAAACACAGCGACAGGGTAATAAAAAATTGAGAAAGAGAAAGTGAAAGAGACTTGACGATTTCTTGGCTTCAAACTATATCATATTGAAATCAGAAGTGAAGAAGTGAGAAAAGAAAAGAAGACTGAAGACGACTTAATCAAAACGAAAGAAAAGTTTATATCTGACTTCTGAAATCCCATGAAGGAAAACTGAAAACTCATGAAGGAGGAAGGCAACTTAGACAGAAAGAGAGTTGAGAAATTTCATGGTGTCCTAAACTGAGGGAGGAGGCTTCATTTATAGAAGGAAAAGCAAACAGTAACCAGTTACTCAGGTCACCGGTTAACTAGTGGGTTCCACCTTGGGCCCAGTTAACGTAGTTATTGTGGGGTCCATAGTGGGGACAGATGAGGGACACAGTAGGGACCACAGTGGGGTCAATAGAGGGTCCCACAGAAAGTTTTATCATTTTCTAAGGAGAATAACCTGACTCAAGAAGACTATTGTGAATCAGCAGCCTTTGATGGACTACACATTGGAGAGGGTGAGCGATCAATAGCAGGACAATGGAAAGCACCATGACCAAATTGGCCACAACATAGACATCTTGGGCCTTCATTGTCTAAGGGTGATTCTGTACAGATGACTGAGGTATGACCATCTTGTCCACATAGTCTACAATGTAAATCTTTTGCACTAAAAGGTGACTGAGCAAATCCTGCTTGAACTGGACTTTCAGTGAGCCTTGTGATAATCTGATTTATTTCATCCGAAGACAATGGTTGTGGCTCCTGAATAGGTTGTAACTTTGGCAAAACTCCATAAGAATTGAGCATAAATGAAAGTATTATTGCTTCATCATGAGGAAGATTTGGATTATCATCTTGTACCTGCAATAACCATGCATAAACGTTAGGGGGTAGTACTGGTGGGAGTATTAGATTGGCTGACCTAGGAAAGGGTAGAACTGGCTCTGGAAAAAGTTCTTCTTTTGTAGGGAGATTGATAGAACGGGTAAAATTACCCCACCATCTAACATAAATTCTGTGAGCCAGTGATGAGATTAAAATACCCTTATCCTCAATAGTATGGAAACAAAAATTCCAAGACAGTATCCATGGAATTCTATAAAATAGGATAAAATAGGAAAATGAATTCTTGAATAATTGTTTAACAAGTTTAGCAAATCTTTCATATTGGGATTTATAATACTTTGGAAGGTTCTCAATTTCTGGACCAAAGTGTGACATCCATTGATGAAACCATACTGGAATTTGACAAGGTTTGGGTAGATCAATACGAAGGAACCATGAGTGTTGACTAACTGGATTTTTATATAAAAGAACCTTATTAAAGACTTCTATATAATCCCAATAATTGTATTCCATAGGGAAGAGACCCGGAGGAGGTTGAACATTGGTAAATTTTCGTATAGAATTAGGGTGACCATATTCTGTCTATGGTAACTACCTTTTGAATGATCATCTTACTATAAGGTATTTTAGTTTCATAATTCTCTGGATAAGCCAAAATATTATCAGGACCATTATACCGATGTAATATCTGACAAGATAGCATATCTTGTAATACTAACTCATAGAAATATCTGGGTTTATTAGAAGTAATAGGATAATGAGAGTATAAAGGACAATATTGAAGAGCAATCTGTGAAGGGTCTAGGTTTTCCAACTGTTCTGTTGATTGATCAAGATAACACACATGTAAAGGGTTTGGTTTCTGGATATATGGGCTTAAATTCGTATATGAGGTTTTCTCAGACTTCTTTGGTTTCTGAAAATCTTGGATAATTTTTGTAAAATGGAGGAGGGTGATGTAGGATAATTAGGTACTATGGCTTTTCCCTTGCCCTTGTCCATATTCCCCTGCAAAAATTCACGAGTAAGAAAATCAGGTAAGCTGTTACCTAAACCAGGAATATATTCAATATCAAAGTAAAAAATAGCAAGTAAAGCTTGCCATCTTGCAAAAATATGTTTAGAAGCAAGATTTTGAACATCTTTTTCTAAGATAAATTTAGCTGCAGTACAATCAATTCTGGAGAAGAAATTTAGTATTTAAAAGATCATCCTGAAATTTTAAAATACAATTCACAATACTAAGCATTTCTTTTTTAATAGTACTATACTTAGATTGTGTCTCATTCCATAAGCCAGAATGATATCTAATAATAAAAGGTTTATTATTAATAATTTGTTTCAGAATTCCCCCAAATCCAAGATCCGACGCATCCGTTTCAACTATTTTTAAAGTAAAAGGATGAGGTAAGCTAAGACAAGGTATATATTTAATTTTTTGTTTAATAACTTGTACAGCTTTTGTATGAGCTTCCGTCCAAGGAGGTGGATTCTTTTTCAATCTTTGAAATAATAATTTACAATCTTTTGCTAAATTTTTATAAAATTCTGACATATAATTTAAACTTCCTAAAAATCTTTGTAATTGATTTTTATCTAATATTTTATCTGGAAATTTACTAGAAAATTCAATTACCCTTTGAATTGGTCTGATATTTCCTTTTTCAATATTATGACCTAAAAATCTTATTTGATTTTGTACTAAAACCATTTTAGATTTGGATAATACTATGCCATTAGTTAGTGCTATTTTATAGAACTGATTTAAGTGTTTAAAATGTTGATCTATACTTTTAGAATAGACTAATACATCATCAATATAAACAATTATAAAACTTACATATGGATTAAATATATCATTCATAATTTTTTGAAATTCTGAAGGTGCATTCTTTAATCCAAATGGCATAACATTCCATTCATATTGTCCAAATGGAACATTAAAAGCAGTTTTATATCTATCTTCTTCTTTAATTTGTATTTGCCAAAACCCTGATTTTAAATCAAATTTACTAAATATTTCTGCATTATATAATCTTTTTAGTAAATCTTTTTTATTAGGAATTGGATATCTTATCCATTTTAAAACTTTATTTAAAGGTTTATAATTTATTACTAATCTTGGTGCTCCTCTTTCTATTTCTGAAGCTTTAAATACATAGAAAGCAGAACAAGACCATGGAGATTTACTTTCTCTAATTAACTTATTATTTAATAAATTTGTTATTTCTTTTTGACAATACTCTACCAATTCTTGATTCATTTGAATTGGTCTAGCTTTAGTAGGTATTAATTTATCATTAAAGTCATCTTCATAAGGAAGAGAGACTTCATGTCTTTTCCTATCCCAAAATGCACTGGGTAAATCATTACATAAATCTTTTTCAAATAGATTCTTTATATCTGTTATTCTATTTTGAATTGAAGGAGTTTCTAATTTATTTTCTAATATTAAAGCATTAACTTCTTCTTTTAAATAATTTATTTGATTAATTTTCTTATTTTGTTTATTTTTCATTCTAGAAATAAAAGATTGTCTTTTAGGATATTCCAATTTAAATGTTATATTCTTTCCTTTTAGATGAGTATGAATTCCTACATCATCTACAAAGAAAGGTTCTATTAAAGCTGTAAATGGATTTCCTAAAATAACTTCAGATCCTATATTTTTAACTAAAATGAAAGTTAAATATAAACAAACATCTTCTATACAAACTACAGCATTTGAAAGTTTATAATTTACTTGTAATTTTTCTTCATTTGCTGCCGATAATGTTTGAGTAGTCTTTTTATAATACTTAGTAGGAATTAATCCTTCTTGTATTATATTTCTATCAGCTCCAGTATCTACTAATGCTAAAGTTTCTAAGCTAAATTCTTCTTTTATTATAATTTTTATTCTTAATACATATTTTCTAGTAATAGTTTGTTCTATTACATTTAAATAATTTTCTTGTTCTGGATGAGATGTTTCACCAATTTCAAATGTTGATTCTTCAAACAATTTCTTTTCTTCATCATCTTCATCAGAACTTTCATTATCTTTAATTTCATTATTTAATTCTAAGATTTCAATACGTCTTTTTAAATTAGAAACTTCTTTCTTAAGCTCATTTATTTCTTTAATTAAATCATTAGTAGTTATAGGTTTTTCTTGTTTTACTCTACTTAAAACTTCTGTCATAGTATAAGCTGGTTTTAAAGCTGCTTCTACTTGAGGTTTAAATTTAGATTTTTCATTATTTTTAGATTTATCTTTTGTAGATTCTAAAATTTTCTCTATTAATTTTCTTTTTTCTTCTTTATCTTGAAGAGAATCTACCATATCTAAAAGTAATTCTTCTTGAGCTGTGATTACATTTATACTTGGTCTATTTAAGTCCATAATTCTTTTGTAATCATCACACTCACAACTATTTTCACTAGATGATGACGATGAATCTTCATCTTCTAGATTAAGTTCTAGAGCATCATATTCAGAAGTATTTTCTGATAATTGATCATCTGATTCTTCTAAAAGATTAATTAAACTTTGTTTTTCTTCTTCAGGAATGTTTAATTCTTTTATCTTTTTCTTTAGTCTACATTGGGTTCTTGTGTGTCCTGTCTGACCACAGTCCCAACAAACTAAAGGTTTTATGGGTTTAGATGTAAAAGATTTATTTTTCTTTTGATTCTTTTTAGCTTTTACTGGTTTCTTTTCTACATTAGTAGTTCTTTTCTTTCTTTTATAAGGAATAAAAGATTTACTACGTTTATTTTTATTAACTTTGTTTTTATTATTAGGATATTTAGGAGTTATAACAGTTCCAAACTGTTGACAGAATTCTCCTAATTCTCTTTTTCCTAATAATTTTTGTTTCTTTAATTGATTTCTTAAATTTAATTCATTACAAAGTTTTAATCCTTCTGCGACAACTTGTCCTACCAATTGTCCAAAAGTATATTCAGAATAAGGAATTGTACCATGCATTTCCCTTAATCTGTTTCTAACTCTTTCTGCAAAAAGAGTAGGTAAGCCAGAAAGAAATCTTTCTTTCCAAACATCATTATTTGAGTCTACTCTTTGGTATAATAAAGTTAAGAATGTATCCTTATACCATCTGAAATGTGTTAAGGTTGGACATCTCAGATTTAATATTAACTCTTGTATTCTTTCATTAAGTTGATTAACATTACCTACAAAGTAATGTAATATTGTTTGAACTAAAGTATATACTGAATCTTCTCTTATCTGTTGTGTACTAGGTTCTAGTTTTACAGCACCTAATATTTCTATTTTTTGAGGTTGTGATAAATGATTATCCCACCAACCTTTAAGTTGGCCTGTAAACCCTGCAATTATCATTTCTGAAATTTGTCTATCTGAATTATTATTTGTTCTACAGATAGTAGCATACATAAGTATATTATGTAATGTTGTTATTATTTGATATTCAGACTGTCCATCAATATTCCATTCATAGACAGACTCTCCATTATATTGTGACAAAGTTACATTCATACTTTCTTCAAATAATAAATTAGCAGGAGTTGGTCTTGGATAATAATTTAACGTTTGAGGTAAAGGATTTTTCTTTGCTACATTTATAGAATCTGTGAATTGATTTATTAAATCTTCAGATTCATATCCTTTAATAGTTTTAATTTTTAATTCTCCTAGTTTTCCTGTTAACCTTTCTAAAAATTCTTCTGTTATAGGAGGTCTTTTATTAAACTTAGTTGTTATAATAGGAGGTTTAATTAATACAGGTTTAAGAATTTCTTCTTCAACCTTTTCTTTTCCTTTCTGTCTAGGAATCCAATTATCTTCTATATTTGATAATTGAGTTGCTATGGTTTGTAGATGCATATGAGTATAATTATTTTGTTTTATAATTATAGCCATATCTTCTTGTTTAGATTCAGTTTTAACAAAGGACATTGCTTCTATTGTTCCATATTTAATATTTCCTACAGGAGGATGTCTACTAGGAATTACTTTACCATCAGTTGTTTCCCACTTTATAGGTTCTTTATGTACTAATATTCTAGGGGTTACTAATTCTTTAAACCATTTTTTAAAAGGACATTTCATATTTTAAAATTTTTAAATCTTTATAATAAAGTTCTTTATATTCTTGTCTTTGAGTTTCATCAAATATTTTAAAATACCACTCTCTAAAGTTTTTATTTCTTGGTTGCATAAATTCTTTAGAGCATTTCTTCCTATTTGGTTCAAAGTCTATAGTATTAATTTTAAATTCCATTTCTGAGAAACTTGGCTCATCCGTATATAACGCATGAGGTATATTATGTTCTGACATAAGTATTCCAGCTACATTAGAACTAGAAGGTTTATCATGTTCTGATATAAATCTTGTAGAAGTACTATTTCTTCCAAAGATTATACTAACATCACCATTATTTTCTTCGATAATGGCTTCTGCAGATCTTTTCTCTACTTTAGGAGGAACTATTTGTTCTAATTTCTAAGTATCTGGCAGAACTATATCTTTCCATTTAATAATTTTAGGAATTTCTATATTAGCTTTAGTTGTATCTATTTGGAATAATGTTGTATTACCCTTTCTAGATGCAAGTCTAACATTTGGATTAATTGTTGTCATAGCCTTAAAACATAATCTATATATAATACATATGTTTTGGGATCCTTCTTTCATATCATACCCTTGTGTTTTCATATTTAAACACAAAGCTTCTTTAAGATGAGGATCACTTAAGGATAATGAAAAATTTGGATAACAATTAAAATATACAGGTCCAGTTCCTAAACTGGATTCTATTATTCCTAATAGAGAATTTTTAAATTTATTATGTCTAACGAGAAGCTTTGATAAATAATATAATAAATAATAAAATAATCATAAAATTTCAATAGTCTAATATTTTTAATTCTTTCATCTTAATTATAAAAGTAACTATAATTAAAATTAATTTAAAAATATCTATTAACTTGTGTATATTTTTTATAATTTGAAAGTATGTAGTAATGATATTTAAAAAAGATAAAATATTATCAATCTCTTACTCATGCACTCTGCTTTAAATATATAAATGTTGTTTTGTGAAAGTTTAAATTAAATATATAGCTCATATACAATTTTTCGATATCATATACACAGCACACTCCACATGAGACTTCCGTAAATCCGTACACATAATTGAACGAGTCCTTTCTTTAAGGCGATTTGAGCTTTAGAGGAAGGTGGTTAAATCTTATTTTTCTTTTCCTTTTACTTGATACCCGACAATATCATGGATACATTGGATTCTAAAGTAGGATCTATGCAACTACAATAAGGAGGCGTACAATATAATCTGAATTATTTTTTAAAGTATCCCTTCATCATGTAACCCTTCTAATTGATAATTAGCTTATTCAAACTCGAGTAGAAATATAAACAGCTAAATTATATTTCACTGGTACTACTAGAATTCAAGCAGCTAATTAGAAATATTATGATTTAACTATCATCTTTATATGCAAATGTGAATGTGAATGAAGGTTCCACCATTACTCAATGGAACTGCCACAAACGCCCCATTGAACAAAGGGAATATTTACATTTCAAAGAGTAGCTCGCCCATAGTTGAAGAAGCTTACATGCAACAACACTCAAGAGACTTCTCCCTGTTCCTCAAGTGTCGCTCTAAAGAAATGGTTGCAGGGGGAAAATGGTCCTCACCTTTATTGGAAGAGCAAGTGCACAACCTAGAGAAAACTTCTACTTAGAGGACTGCTTGGCAACAGCTTTGAAAGCCATGGTATCGCAGGTAAAAATTTGATTGGACTATTTACTTGCAGTTTTTTACATGAGTGATTTTCCCTAAAAAAAGACATGGTATTGCTGGTACAAATTTTCTGGGACTATTTACTTGAAGTTTTTTATGAGTAATTTCTCCTAAAAAAGTGAATATTTTTTTATATTATCAAATGACGGAAAAATCAAGCCTAATTATCAAAAATGAATATTTTTTATAATGATGAGACTACCTTTTACATTAAAAAGTTAATTGAATATTTAAAACTAAAATATATGTTTTTAAAATGGCTGATTCTACCGCTGGCAGGCTTCCTTGGGCTACAGCCAAGGACCTCGGGCGGCCAGAGCTGACCACATGACCCAGGGCGGCTAGATCTGGCCACCATAGCTGGGGGTGGCCAGATAGTCGATCAGGGGGAGGGGAGTGTAAGGGTACAATGGGCTCTCCTTATTCATGATTTTAAAATACAACTAAATTTAATTATGAAGGTATTTTAGATATGATTTCCCCTTTTCCGTTAGTTATATATGATTTTCTCACTGTTCTTTTTTCTCTTTTTTGGTAAAAAGTTCTTTTCATGTATAAATGAATTTTATTTGTTCATAAAATCGTAGTATATATATATATATATATATATATATGGCACACACCAGAGACACACATACTTACGGTTTTCTTTTAAGTCGCGCTAAAGTTGTATTAATTTTTTTTAAAAGAAAATTAATATGTTTGATATGATTATAGTCATTTCAAAGCTGTGGCAATTTTTTGCAGAACATTTTTTAATGCTTGTAGCGATTTAATTGTGGCAAAACACTTGTAATATTTTTTATATTTCATTTTTTATTTTTTTAAAATTTTTTTATGACGCGGTATTGCTACAAACACTACAGTCAAGTGCTACCGAGCTTCTTGAAGCTTCTTCATCTTAGAGTCTTGATGATCTTAATTTCCTTGAAGGAGTATAGAATCCTATGATTTGAATTATTGTCACACCAAAATAAAGTTTAACCGTGATGGCCATTCATCATGGTGTAAATAAATGTTATCTACAAATAATGGCATATAATAATCATAAATAAATATATAAAAACATTTGTCTCAACAACTTTTTAATTTGTTTATTTATGAATTTTATTAGTATAGAAAAGTATAATATAAATAACTTTAGGTAATGAAGATAATTTTTTTGTAGTTAGTGAACAAACTAGATGGTGTTCGTTAATTACACTACAAGAAAATATCGTTACTGAATTTTTCGACAAATTTCCTTTGTCATCTTATTAGCATTCATTTTAAAAAGTTTAAATTGAATTACCCGTGTCATCTTATTGTGATCTTTATGTATCAAATTGTTGACCTGTTAGGGAGCAATTGAAGAGTAAAAGTTGGACACTTTCAATTTGCCAATATATTTTCCATCTGTTCAAGAAATAAGGAGAATTGTTGACGAAGAAGGATCATTTGATGTTGATGAACTGGGCATCATAGAAGTAGATTGGGATGAAAAGGAGGACAAGTTACAGAATACTAGAGGATGGAATGTTGCCAAGAGTATCAGGGCTGTCTTTGAGCCCCTCCTTGTAAACCACTTTGGAAAGGAGCTAAAAATTGATGACCTCTTCTACAAATGTTCAGAGATAGTGGATGACCATATGTCTAAGGAGAATGGTACCCGTGCCAATTTGGTCATGTCATTGACAAATAGAGGGCACTAACCATATATATATATATATATCTGCGCGCGCGATGTTTGTATGTGTATTTATATGAATTATATATTTGATGGGCTAGCAATCCCCTATGAATTAAGATGAGGTTAATATATTAAGAAAAATGAGCCTATGTATATTTATAGGTCGCCTCAAATACTAATTTAAGTAAAACATACAATTTTGATGGTGTCCAAATAAATACTTTTTTTCTTTTCATTTGTTTAAAATTTATTTTCTTCTTTTTTAACCTACACGTAAAGAGTTTTGGAGACAACGATCATTACCATTTACATAATTATAAATGTAAAAATTTTTGTTTTACTGTTTTGTCAAATCTTGAGACCGACACTTCACAAACAATAATGGAGTTATATATATAAGTTATCTTTTATTTATCTCGGGTGCTATATATAAGCAACTTTAAGAACATATATTTTCTGCTATATATATATATAAGGCTAAATAATGTAAGATCTAATTTAGTTTTATGAAATGACAATGTAATCACCGGTATTAACATTAGAGTTCTATATACATAAGCTACACCTCATATAGCTTATATGAGTTACACTTTATTTTGAACAATTTAGTGATTTCCACAAAATCAAGAATTACATAGATAAATAAAACATTAAATAATAATGATAATTATAATATTTCTGACTCTTTCATCTTATTTATCAAAGTAATTATATTAAAAAATAATTTCAAAACATTTATGAAGTTGTGTGTGCTTTGAAAATTCAAAGATAGTTCATAATAATGTGAAAAAAATAAAATTTTATCAACCTCCACCTGATGTACCTTGCTTTTAATATATAAAATTATTATTTTATAAAACCCATTAAAAAATATTCAAATTAAATATGTGGCTCTTATAAGCCATATGTGGCATATATCACCGGTGAGAACATACATCACAACCTATAAATGGCATATATCACCAGTGAGAACATACATCACAACCTATAAACGAACTTGAAACTCAATAATGGAACCATACCATGTATGCATGAATAATTTGTTGATTAATCTAGCACACAAATCTATACACTACCCAATTTTAAAATAAGTAACAAAAATCCAAATAATTTTATCAAGTGCATTAAAGTTCTCATTTTAGGTACCCGAAAATGGAAAAAACAATAAAAAAACATTGTGCACAATTTTAAAAATCAAAGCACGACTTGAATTTAAATCAATAAAATAATATCAAAGATTTTCATCTTTTAAAATACAAGAAAAATACATTGTTTTCACAAAAAATCATTAGTCAGGTTCTAGACAAAAATATAATCGAAATATATTTAAAATTACCCCATATTGCACTAATAAAATATCAATATTTTATTAATTCATAAATAACGACAACTCTAAAAAGTATGAAACTATAGCGAAAATTCTTAATCAAGTTATAAATCACGGGAAAATAATAGAAAAATAAATCAAATCATTTTCCAATTTATATTTATTAAATAGCAATAAAAAGATATTTATTTAATTGATATAAATATTGAGAAAGATCAAAAGTGGCCAAATAAGATCAAAATATTTCAATTCCAATCAGAAATGTATGTAAAATATAATATATTATTTTTGTACTATATTTGGAATGAACACAATTAAAGGAATAAATAAAAAATTTGGTAATCAATATAAATACCATCTCTAGCCAAAAATAATAACCAAACCAAACCACAAGCTAAACAAAAGTCGAACCAAAGCAAACCACATATAAAATCCTAAACCAAAATGCTCAGACTTTACAAGTACTTGTGTACACCACTCCACAGTGTATACAACACCAGCGGTGGTAGTCATCAACATAGAATGCCTTAGACTCACTACCTTCAAACTAGCGTTATCAACAAACAAAGGTTAAATAACAGAATGCATGAACCAGAAATCAAACAATACTAAATGAGCTTTACATCTGACAGGAAGTATATCTACAATAACTTTAGTCTTTGCCAAAGCATCAACAATAGTAAAAGCATATATTTTCCCCTTCACTTGATTAGGCATTACCTCGGCAGGAGTTGATTGGGCAATCGACATAACCAACGGAGCACGAGCACACCTCACTCCTGTTGTTGTCGGGTCCTCTTTTGACTTCCTCAACCTCTACCCCAAGGAGCCCTTTGTCGAGCCTGTGGATCTGGCAACGAAGGACGGCACTGAGGACCTGGCAACAAATCTTGCTGCTGAGCCTCCAAATGTGACCAACACCTCCACATCCAAAACACATAGTACTAGAAGAAGATTGCTAAACCAGCGGTTCTTGGTTGAGTTGTGGGCATTCCCTCTTCATATGAGCATGGTATCCATAGCTAAAACAATCTGTCTGATTGTGTTTGCATTTGCCAAGGTGATGTCGCATGCAGTCAGCACAAACTGGAGCATCCTAATGGTCTTGTATCACCCTCATGACAATGTTTGGTCTCCTTGGGTTTCTTCTCATCATGACTTATTGGCTTCTGATTTTTATGTTTCCTCCCTGCAAATCTTTGAGTTTTATTATTCTTATTATTGATTTGATAGCTTCTTTTATCTCTAGAGGATGTACTAACCACCTCATCTAAAGTCTGGTATCTCATAGTGGCTAATCTCTATCTACTAGGGTCGATAACCCCTCAAAGAATCTATTGGCCTGCATCTACTCGGTAGCTACTAGACCTGGAGCAAACCTCTCTAAGCTGATAAAGTTGCCTAGGTACTCGGCCGTTGACATGCCCTTCTGCTCCAAGTGCTTGAAGTCAAGTTCCCACTTCCTCTTCTCCTCATGTGCGAAATGAATGTCATCAAATACCACTTGGAAATCCTCCCAAGCAATGTCTTTGGTGCTTTCCCTAAAAGTGGACTGTTTTGATTGAGTCTCACTAGTTCCTTACTTTGTCTCTAAAATCACCTGTCGTTATTTGGACCCACACTACAAAAGGACAATCCATACTCTTAAACACCCCCTTGGTAGTAATCACTTACTCATTTGCCTCTCTTGCGTCAAGATTCCTAGCAAACATACTTACTCCATTCTTTAAGAACTTCTCTACTTGTCATGCACTAGGTTGTCTTGGTTACTAAGGAGTAGATCTTTCTCCACCACAAGGGTTCTCGAAGGTAAAGCACTTGCGCCATTTCCAACTCCATTGACAACATGAAATGAAAAAGGAGTCCCATCATGAGTGCTAGTCGTTAGGTGTGCTGGTGGTGTACCTGTTGTAGGGGTCTCAGGCAGCGGCGGTGGTGGTGGAGGGTGCAGGACAATTGGTGGCCTACTAAATGAGGGACGTGCTCTCATCAATGGTCGTGGAAGTAAAGATGATGTTTCAGTCTGATCGTCATGTTCCATAGGCCTCTTCTCTTCTGTGATCTTGCCAACTGATCAACCCGCATTTCCCTCATCTGTTGCTGGGTATTTGTTTGTATCTCTTTTAACTGCTGATGGGTCTCCATTTGCATCTCCATCACTCTTGCCATGAAATCATTTATCAAAGTCATTTTATTACCTTTTCTCATGGACTGGGAAGCTCTACTTCATCCTGAGGTAGCATGAGTTCACTCCAGAGTTCTATCAGCGCTAGGGAGAAAAGGCCTCTCGTGAATCAAAATGTTAGGCACTTGAAATTCTCCACTAGAACTTCTCCTTAACCAACGACATGACCATGAGGTCAGCTAGACCCACTACCACTCCACTGTGAGCCACCTCTAGACTTGGAACTCTAGGTGGTGTCGAAATCCTCAAAACAGTTCTACTAGTTTTGCTCACCATATCTATCAACCACCTGCTGAAAGTACCCCAAGTAGATAAACAAATAAAAACAAACACTAAAAGACCAAAACAATATAACTGCCAGCAGAAACAAGGGATTACTTCACATACTTACGTACTCAAAATAATCTTCCTTTCCAATTAATGAAGGCATTGCTCGACATACCATTTAGTAACATCCCTTGCCCACTTCATTTATGACCAAACTACAATGTTATTTTATAATAAAATCGCTATATCTTAACTTAATTACATGGAAGATATTAGCCACGATCTATGATCTAAATCCTAAGATTTCAATTGAATAACTTTCACAAGTGTTGGAAAATTAGGTCAAATTATATGAATAGAAGAGTTTGAAAAGAGTGGCTCACACAAACCACAAAAATGAACTTGTTAAACACAAGAGCTTTGCGTGAGGCATGCAATCAAACCTTTATTATGCATATGAATTCGGCAAGTATTAAAACCCAAATAACCAAAGTAAAAAGATTAGGGAAAGGAAATGAAACAATTAAGATAAAAAGAGTTTTTAAAGAGGATCCAAACTCCTACTCCACTCTCCGGGCCAACTAAATCTTTTGGTTGGGTAGATCATCTAGCTTTATTATGACAAATACTTATACACCTACAAACACCTACTTTTTCTTCTGAAAGCTCTTGCCACTGAGCTGAAGCAACAAGTACACTAGTTTCTTTCAAGTTCTTTCCACCAACACAAGACAACTAGTTCGACTCCTACATCTAGAAGGAACACTCCATCACCGTGTAGCAATGCTAACCGAAGTTAGATTTTTTTACACAATCCACACCAATCGGTGAAGGCTCTCTCACACTCCAAACACCCATGGATTTTACAAGCTTCTCCTCACAAACGATCACAACTTTGATTTTTTTACATGCACAATCTCTCAGAGTGGCTTTACAATGCAATAGCTGAGCTCTAAGCACAAGCTCACATTGATTCACACTTTCAAACTTTGGCATCATGCTTTTTAAATCTTGAATGACCTCATTCATTCCAAACCTTCTCAAAAGGCTCTTACTTGTAGCCGAAGGTGGCTAATCTCAAAAATTTATCCAAAAGTAAGAGTTGACTTTCGTTGCTTTCAATAGAGTTTAACCAACTAACACATTTTATTATCCCAATCATTTGATTGCTGAAGGTCCATTCAATCGATCTGAGAGGGTTTCAAATCCCATGTCCAAAAGACCCTTCTAAGTATTACTGAATTTCTTGAGTGATGTTTCCATGTCCAAATCCAAGCTCCCCCTCAGTCAATGATCTCTCTAAAGAAAACCTTAATTGATTGCATTAGATAGTTGATCGATCTTCTGAATGACTTGTCGATTGCATAATTGACTTGTGCCCTAGTATGATCAGTAGCCAATTGATCTTCCAAAACATGGTCTGAACTTTGTTGTCGAGATTCGTGTATTCCAAACTCTATTCTAAAGATTGTTACATTGCATAAAGTCACTGTAGGCAAAATAGAATTATACATATTGATGTATAATTATAATTTTCAGATAGTACATGTTCATAGGATTCCATACTAGTGCATAAAGTATTCCGCACATTAACTAACCTAATATAATATAGTGACACTTTAATGAGTCTTGTGGAAAAACTCGAGTGATGGGAACGTTAAAAATATATTCTCTGGGATCTCTCTTGTGTGTTGATTGGTGCTATGTTTTTGTTAATTCATTACACCTATCTCAAGTGAGAAGATCTTCACATATACACCTTTAAAAATAAAAAGAACTTGTGGGTCAAACCAAATATGATTTATAACAAGATATGCAAATTAAGTACACTAATTGAAATAAAAAATCCAAACAGCATGATAGATTATCTACCTTGTGTTGGGTTTGTCCCCATCGGTCGTAGAGGTTGTTGGTGACTTGTATATAGGCTAATAGAAAAACCTTAATTCTTGAGCTAGCTTTTGGATTAAGAGAGGCCTATGACACCTATTGAGAGCTTTTTTGTTGTTTAAAGTCTTTTTTTGGGGGGCCCGAAGGGTCCAACAGTGGTTTTGGAGCTTGGGTGGGGGCCCAAAGGGCCTAACACCTTGTTAAGTGAACTGAAAAATTAATAAGGTCCTTTCTATTTTCTTGCTTTGGGGTATATATATCATGGAGCTTCAAAATCTGAAATAATTCTTGTTCTCTTCCATGAATCAACAATCCTTGGTAGATTCCAACCTTAATTATATAGCCAACATCTTCTCCCTTCTTCAATACCAATTTAATTTAAAAATTTATGAATCAAGGCGTTATTTCATGTTAAACTAAACCATTTTAAATAAAAATTATAAACTTACTAGTTAAGGAAGATATAATATTTCAAGTATAATATAATTAATAATATAACGGTGAATGTATCAAATTCTTATCTTGTCTTTTGCGGCTACTAGTCAGTAGAGGATATTGTTACCAACTATGGATATATATATATATATATATATATATATATATATATATATATATATATATATGCATGAGAGATAAGATACGGCGGTTGCCAGAAGTTTATTGTTACCATAGATAGTTGATGGCTATCTGGCTTTCATATTATAGATAATAGATAACAAACAAGTCTATAGCTGGCATTTCTCATGATTGCCAAATATAATAAATAATGATAAAAAATTTGTTCTTTCTTGATCTCTACTTGGCAATGTGTATATATTTAACTCATGATCTATTCTTTGGAGGTGCTTCTCAAAAGAGTCATAACTTGCTTAAAATTAAGAAGCGATATTAACGAGCATCATTGAGCCCTAAATAACTAGTAAGGGTAATAGCAAATTGGCGAATGGATAACTCATTGTCCACGGGAAAAACTTAAATGAAACATAAACTTCTCTAAACACACAATTTAAATCACAACCCGGCCAATATGACTTAATCATAATCACAGAGATATCCAAGCACACAAATTAGAATAATTAATTTTGCATGATTTAGAATCTGGTCGACGATAACTTGTCTATGGCTAATAGGTCCTAATTGATTACAATTGGGGCATAACATGGTCTGGATATACTCAACGGAGAGCAATCACATGTTGAAATACTGAATACACACTACTAGCTTGTACTATAATGATAATAATGATCACACAATTTACCAAGCACCACACGCGAGTACCAACCGATCCTTTTGGTTAGAATCATGCTCCAATCTACCATGTGTGCACCGAAAATCCAAAAGTGTATGATAAATATACGGCCTTGGTAGATTTAATTTAAATAGCGCCAAAATATGGCTTTTGATCTGAATCTTGCATTTTTGAAAACTAATGTAGGGATCTCAACGTTGAAATTTTATTAATCTGCAAAATTGATAAGATGGCTTGTAGATAGTGAGATCCAATAAAATGCCACTACCAACGTCGTATGATGTGAAAACAAAACATGTGAGTCAAGCAAACAATGAAGCTCAGAGAGACTCCTAACGTACCTTCGAAGAGCTCCTTGTCTACCACAACAAGCTCGACTCTACACAACCTAATAATGTAGAGAACTACTCAAACTTTGTATGATGTATACGTGCAATGACATCCAAATAGTCTTAGATGTAGCAAATAACATGACATGCATGGAAGAAAATTAAACACACCACATCTCACATCAATCACATTCATATGTTGATCATGCTGAAAACTATATGAGATTCTAATAAAATAAATAAGGATGTCGAAACAGAGATTTTAATATTTAATGGAAACCATTTTGAGATTTAACACATGTGATTAAACTCTAATTTAAAATATCAAAATGCCTAGAAAACCACAATTTATCATGAGGTGCTTGACATGCTAATTGAGAACAAGATCTCCTTAAAATTATGAAAGGTAACTTAAATTTCCGGTCAACTTATTTGGATTAACCCCTTGTGATAATTCTGTCGTACCGACCGACTTTTGGAACAGCAGAAGTTGAAAGATACTAAATCGTAAAGATTTGGCAAGCTCTAACAGAGCCGCTTGAGATATCGAGTCAAACCCACGCCTATACATATTAATTATGGATTATTTTATTATGTAGATCATCTAATAATTTTTGGTTAATTAGGATAATTAAGTTAAATTATTATTAGGCTTAATATTCCACACCAAAATTCATTTTACAGCCAACCATGAGTTAGATTGTTATTATGTTAATTATTTAGTTAATTTAATAATTTGGCACATGACACGAGGTAGCTCACACGCTGTCATAAAATTGTAAAGTTTTAATCTTTTTATATTTTTCGTCATTATTTGGTAGATTAGTCAGTAGATTTCATTATTTCACACGGATATGAATATGTTATTACATTTTATTTACAAAAACAACAAATCAATAAAAAACACATTTTTATCATTCAAATGCAAGAAAACTAGTAGATTTATATGATATGATGAAGATCTAACTACTTATATACCTAATCATGGATTCTACATGTAAACAACCATGATCATGCAGAAACAAAAAAGAAATGGGCGAGAGGGGCGGTGAACCTTGGCGGGGAGAGGAAGAGGAGGAGGGAGAGAGGAGGATAGGGGAAGGGGAGGAAGAGGGAGGGGCTATGGAGGACTGGATAGCTACGTTGGAGGCCAAAAAGGGGTGGCAGTAGCCGCCAAGGGCAGTGGTAACGGCCAAGGGTGGCATGGGGCTGAGGAGGGCCAAAAGGGGCAACGTGTGGGGGATTTAATTCCCACCCAAAAAGATGCCAGCACAAGGGAAAGCCCATGCGCCGCACCCAAGCGCATGCAAACACGTGCGCCTGCGCAATGGCGTCCTTGCGCAAGGCACAACACCACGATGAGAGAAAATGGGGGAAAAGAGAGGGCAAATGAGAAAAGGAAAAGGGGAAAGAAAGAGAAGGGCTCAGGACGACTTTTATAACACAACTTGGGCAAGGAGGTATACCCAAATGCATGCGATACGATCTAATGCTGCACGCAGCCCTAAATCTACTCTGCACAACTGAAAAACATACGCACTGGCTTGGCGATTGGGGTTGACCTGAACAATTCAATGATAGACACACCCAATGCCCAACCCACAACATCACACAAGAGATCCCACTAGCAATAGGCCAATTGAATTGAGCCGACAACGTGCTACCTAGATTGAGCCAAACACAAAACTAGGAAGATTGTGTGTGAAACACTGGGCCAATGGGCCTGGTTCTACATGGTTAGATGCAGGAGAGGACTTGTTCAGAGGCTAGCTAGGATTGGATGGACGCCAGAGAAGACTTAGACAAAGGCTAGTCTCGGATAGACGTTGGAAGTGAAGGCACACACCTAATGTGGGAGACAACTAACTACAAACACATAGCACAAATAGTTTGATCCCCACTATCGTTAGGGGCCTTATCTAGATCTCAAGAACAAACAAAAATGTGGAAATGGTTTATGCACAAGTAACTGATAAACAAGATGCACAAATGAAGTATGCAGACAAATAGACAATATGTACTTAAATAATAGTGTGTGTGTGTGTGTGTGAGGTACAACAAGTTCTTATTCTCATTGCTATTTGTGTTGGTGAACAAGTCAAACCATATAAGTAGTGAAATAGTGTAGAACTTGATAGTACTTAACTACTACCAGTGATCAAGTCAAACACAATGGAATTAAGCAAATGTTCAAACAAGTGAATGCAAAAGAGGTAATAGAGCACAAATAAGGAGAAGAATAGAGAAAACACAAACAAATTTTAAAGAGGTTCCCAACTAGTACTCCTTTCTTCAAGCTCACCAAGTCTTTTGGTGAGCAGGTTGTTGTAGCCCCGCTAGGCAAACTAATTTATAACCTTACAAACAACCAAGCTACACCTCCTTCACAAGCACCAAGGAGCCTTGCACTTGAAACACCCTTGGAGTCTCAGCATGCCTTCCTTCTCCAATGCCAAGTGCCAAGCATTGTAGCTCCAATAAGCCCCAAACACCCTTAGAAATTTACAACCTTTGGAAGCTACACCTTCTCCAAGAACCATCCCTCCTCAAACAAGATGCTTCCTCACACACACTTCTACACCATGGGAGTTCACAAGTTACGCAAACACACTTGAGCTAAAATCTTTATAATGCACTCTCCTTGGTACAATCAAAAGCACCTAGAATTAAAGCTAATAGGTAAGTCTTCCCTAAGCCAAGCTTGTCTTTCTAATTTTGATCCAAGAAAGTCTAGAATTCACCAAAATAGCAAGAGGTATTCAAAATACACTCCCTAAGGCCCTATTTATAAGGCTTACATAGCCTCTCACCAAAAAGTAGTTGTTGGGTTTTGAACCCTACATTTTTGCTTTTTCCAATGGCAAATTTTGACAACATTTCCAAAACATTCAACTACTAAATGATCAACCGAGAGTTCACTTAACACTGGCCACGTCAAACTTGGTTGCCGAACATGCGACCAAACGTCTAGTGAACTACCTTCCTAAGCTTCATCAATCGACTGTGAGCTTCTAAGCACCACGATTGGTTTCCGAAGTGTTGCCGAAGATCACCTTCAGTTGCCGAATGTGTGACCGAATGCTTGCAAATCTCTAATGCTTCAACTCTTTATCTTTAGACTTCTACCAAAGGGTAACCAAAGTAAAATCTAGACAGTTTCTCACTAAGCCAAGGTCTTCGGCTACCAAACGTTGAAACTCCATCTACCATAGTTTGCACCTCCTTGCTTTGGTTGCCAAAGTCCTAACCATTTGCCCGGCGAAGTCCCCATGACTTCAACACTTCAAAAGCCTTTTGAGTTGATTTTGATCGAAGTTGCTTGCTTGCTTTTCTTTGCTCAAATAGAAAGACCTCTATACCAAATAGAAAGTTTAAGCATTCAATCCCAAATACTTTCTATTATATTATAGAAAGTTTAAGCATTCAATCCCAAATACTTTCTTTTATATTAAAGTCACTCTTTATCTCTCACGATCTCAAATTAGAGAGAAGGAAGTGATGGTCTTTACAAGAAAGAAAAAGGAAAGAAAATCCATGAAGATTGAAAATTGCTGCCCATAGCCTACACTTGCCATTTGCACTTGGAGTAAGGCCAATCATCTAGCAAGAAGAGGAACACTTCATTCCACATATTTGCAATTATGAAGCAAGCATCTCTAGCCCAAGAAATAAAATGATGATGAAGATGAAGGCGATACCTAGTGGACTCATTATCCTTGACACACACTCATACATAGGTGTACGTAGCTCATGTCATACAAGAGTTATATGAGTTGTGTAAGTAGGAGCGACTCCATAGTTGTTGATGTGGGTAGCCTTGAAATGAAGGTTGGTAGCCTTTTGTTAACTCTTGAAGAGAGTTATTATTTCATTATTGTTAAAATATTTCCCTCCTCATGTGATGGTGGTCGGCAAGCAATCGACATTGGTGGTTCAAGTTTGACTAGTGTTCGACAAGTGGTGTAGAGTGGAAGATTTTTCAAGGAGTTTCCACATGGGGCGAGAAGGGGAGATTGGAAGGGTTGTATCTCTTTCCCATGTGAAGGATACTGAAACCAACCCTAGTGTGTTCCGTATGATTCGGGAGGGGAGAATTATTAGAGTCCCACATCATACGATGAATGTGAGAAGACATGCAACTACACGGAGAATCATAAAAACGTGGAGTTACTTTAAGAGGTACGAGGAATTCGAGTAGAATTGTGGAAGGCAAGGAGTATTTGGTGTTTGGCTCTTTGTATTGAAGAGGTTGGTCGTATCTCGTGTATAATGTTTTGTATCCAATATCCATTTATTTATTTATTTATTTATTGTTTTTTACTTATTATTAATAATGATATATTTACTTAATAATATTAGTCTTATTTATGTTTACTAAAGTGTGTGTGTGTGTGTGTGTGTATATATATATATATATATATATATATATATATATCTATTTGTTTGTTCGCGTGTATGTTATTATTTATTTGTATTTAATTATGTATTCTTGTATTGTATAACTATGATATTATTATTATTCATGATTAATGAGTATTAGCTATTTATTTATTTATTTATTGAATTATTATTTATTTATTCATTAATTATTTAATTATTTATATGTTTACTAACAGGAGTATATATGATATTTACTCGTGTTTACCAGTGTATTTATATAGTATAATTATGCTATTATTTTATGATTAGATTATTATTATTGACATGTCTTTATTATTTATCTATTTATTCATGAGTGCATTTATTTATTTATTATTTATTTATTAGTTATTTCTTTTATTATGTCTCGATTTGTGTGATGTATGTTTAGTTGTAGGTTTATTTAGCATTCTTTTCTATTGCGATGTACTGATGATGTGAGCACACACTACAGGCATGCATCATATAGAGATGTCAGTATTTTTCTTAGAGGGGGTTCAGATGTAAGTTTCGGAGTCCGAGCTCACCATAGATGTGCAAACATACTTGGAGCTTGGACCACAGGTCTATAGGACTCTCCCTCTCTGCTTGACTCCTTCGTGCATAATTTAATCATGTTTTAGATGTAGGACGACATCAGCTGTGTTTTATCGGATCCCTCTGATGTCAGGCCAATTAGTTGTGTTTCTACACATGTTTAATAAAACTACAATGATGAGATCCCTTGTTGGTTTTCGAACTAAAACTCTAGAAATATATGATATAAGCCTCTTCCCTTAACCTATTATATAAGTATGTGCATTTTTTACAGATTTCATGAAGAAAAGAGTGAACTGTATGGAGATATGTATGGACCGCACTAGTACTCCTTCAAACCCTAAGATAGTGCAGCGTATGAGGGTATTGCATAATGCAACACATTTTCGAAATTTGTGACACTAACTTAACCGTTCATTTTGCCACTCGAGTATCGTGGCAGGTCTAATATGGAGGATGTGAGGGCGTAAGCATTGTATGTATGAATATGAATATTAGTCCTGCATGTGAGTTGACATTTGTTTAAGTATATTTGCTTATTACCCAGTGTGAGTCAATTCTAAAATTTCATAAGTTTATATGGGTAAGGAATACCCATTTCCCAGTTTGTATTAGTTATTTTTCAGACCAGTAACATTTGTTACTGACGTTTTTCATATAACATATATAGGTCTTGCAAATCCAGAGTCAGCTTTGGTGGGAGGACAAATAAACGTTACACACACTTGAGCTCAAAACAATTATTTACTTTCTTACTTTTATTTATATTCGATGTGTATTGACGTGTATTTAACAGCGTCTTTCATTATCATGACACCAAGAAGGTTGTTTCGATCCACTTCATCGATCGAGTTGTATCGACCGATAACTTTAAACATAATTCGATTCGATTGTAACATTTCTCATTCAGTTCCTAGGAGAACCAAAATCAGGGTGTTACAAGTTGGTATCAGAGTCATGTCTTGGTCAATTGAGATGGAAGACTTTGTATTGAGTCAAGTGTGTGGAGCTATCCTTAGCCAAGCCAACATGTATTTCGTTTGGTCTTTTATTAGGATTTCAGATTGTGTACTCAGTCAGACTAGAGTAGTGCATGTTTTATTGTTAACGGTAACAAAAGTTATGAGATGTATATGAGATCATGATTTTAGTAGATGCCAGCCTAAATGCCAAGATAAGCTTAGAGATATGCTTTGTCTTTTGATGTGATAGAGATTTGGATGACTAATAGTGTCCACATGTTAAGTTAACAGATGGTGACTAGGAGTACCTAGAACTTTGGTGAACCCATTGCAGCATTTGCCTATCTTTTGTATGTCACCACATCAGTCCTTCCTTAGAACATAGTGTACATCGCAAGACACAGTTATAAGAGATGACACCAATAGGAAGCTTGGAGTATGGAGACACTCATGTAGTTTCGTGTCACGTAAGCCTGGACCATCAAGTGCTTTAAACAGATGCATTAAGCATATTTCGAGGTCTACATTGGGGAACATAGACCTTCAGATAGATCCTTGTGGACGGAGGATGTAACTATGTTAGCAGATCCACTTAAGCACTTGGGACACTTGAAGCACAGATGAGAGTTTGGGCAGATGACTTGGATAGACCACTTCAAGGAGATAATAATGGATGAGGATGAGTAGCAAGGTAGATCTATAGTCACATGGACATTTTACTGCCTTCCCTCTCTTCCACTAGTGTATATCTGTCACAACATTATTGTTAGCCACTTTTGAACAGATTGAGGGATGAACACATTGAGAATGAGTGAGATTACCTTTGACCACTGATTTAGACAGTTGGCCAGATGTCACTCGATTTGCCAGGGCTAGATCAGTGATGGCTATTGAGAACTAGTCAGTGTTGTAGGAGCAGTCACCCTAGATTGCAGGAGATAAGTGTAGGCTTTGCATTGGATCACCATTGTACGTGTCACCACTATGATCTGGACACCCTCCATATCAGGCACGCATGGTTGGATAGCCTAAGTCAGGTTGATAGCAGCTACCTTTGATGAGACGAACACATGGAGGAAGGTATGTCAAAGACAGTAGTGGGTTCATGAAGCACATGATTAGGATTAGATCTTCAGCACCTGGATAGCACAGCCACCGTCCGAGTAGCACAACCCCGTCTGAGTTGCACAACTACCATCCGAATAGAACAACTACCATATGTGATGCACACCCACTGTCCGAGTTGCCCAACCATCGACCGTGATGCACTACTACAAACTAAATGTGCACTACTACCATCTGTGATGTACAACCACCGTCCGTATATTGTAATACCATCGATCGAGTGGAGCAATTATTGTGGAAGTAAGGACCAAGTAGTTACTTCACCCTACCAGAGGACTACTTGATGATGTTCCTAGCATTGCACAGAGACCTCATGTCACATCATTGAGAGCAAAGTTAGGTCAAGGATGGAGGACAAGATATAGCTACGGTAACATCATCCAAGCAGAGGAAAGTTAGGCGAACTAGAATTATTTGGATGTGATGGCCCATGATTGACTTCACCAGCCATCTTGCATACCATCGCCTCGACCTGACATCTTTGGGTCAGATGTGTATTGCTCGAGTCGGTTCGAGCAAGCTCAAGCCATAACAATTTTAAGAATATGAGCATGAGGCCCATATGGCCATATGAGCATATTATGGAGGTTGAGTATGCCCAACATGGATATGATAGTTTTAGTTATGATATAATAGAGCATGAGTGTTCAGTGTATACATGAGGTACACATATGATTTTTATGAGTTAGCCAGGAGTTTAGGCCTAGATCTAGGCCATAGCAACATTTAGTATTTGTTTGAGATTTTCAGAGTATCTCATTGCATGCATTGTAGGGATTATGCCCTGTGGGCTCAGCTCAATTGAATTTAGAGTTTCGAGGCCCATTTACCCTTTTTGGGTTGATTCTTACCTATACAATCAATTTTAAGATTCAAGTCAGTTTGGACGGACTCAATGTGAGCTTTCTGTCTATATGTATCTTGCATATACCCATAGGTGGGCCCCATGAGGTCACGAGTTGGACGTTTAGATCATGCCATGTGGCAAGACCTAAACAGTCCAGGTCTGCCCTTGCTTCACCATGTTGATTTATAGAAATTTCCCGTGATTTTGAGGATTTGCCCTTGCTTCACCATGTTGATTTATAGAAATTTCCCGTGATTTTGAGGATTTCCACCATTATTGCCGCCACCACCAGACTAGTACGGCCGTGACCACCTCGCGACTGGCTATCAATCTATACCCACTGTCACCATCAGTGTAGCCGTAGTCGCTGTTGGCGACCGAGTTTTTATCATTGTTCATCACTGCTGCCACCACCCTTTCGGGCAGTTTTTCGGCGTCGATGAGCCACCTCCGGCCGATCCACCACCCACATAACTTCATCTTGATGAGGTATTCATTTTGAGACCACTCATGACCACCGTCGCAGTCGGGATCGCCGCTGGCGACGCCACCGCACCTAGCAGTGAAGCCACATATTTCCGGCCATTTTTCGGCCAGCCAACGATTGGACCTTACCGTCAATTCTATAGTTCCATAAGTTTCCATGGTAATGGAATACCCATTTACCAGCTTGTATTAGTCATAAGTTTCCACGGTAACGAAATACCCATTTACCAGCTTGTATTAGTTATTTTTCGGACCACTAACATTTGTTAGTGATGTTTTTCTATAATATATATAAGTCTTAATAATCCTGAGTTGACTTTGGTAGGAGGACAAATAAACACTACACACTTGAACTCAACGCAGTTATTTACTTTCTTATTTTTATTTATATTCGATGTGTTTTGACATGTATTTAATAGTGTCTTCCATTCTCATGACACCAAGAAGGTTGTTTCGATCAATTTCATCAATCGAGTCATACCGACTGATAACTTTCGATCATAACATTCTTTCGATCATAACATTTCTGATTCGGTTCCTAGGTGAATTAAAATCAGGGTGTTACACGACTCATCTTCAAACTAATGGATCTAGTCATTTTCTTAAAATGGCTAACTTAATTGAATATCATAAGCACATTCTTACTAATATATTAGAACTTACTCTAATAAGTATAAGATGTGGGACTAAATATTTGAGAGATCTTACATTTCACCCACCTTAAGGAAATTCTATTTTGAAATTCTTTTCTATAGCTTATGAGCCTAATTAGTTTTTGTACACCCATCATTCAAGATGGTCTCAGGTTGGTTCTGATACTATTTGTAACGATATATTTCAAACGCAAACAAGTGATTCTAATCCTTTTTAAAAAATAAGAACCAAAATAGAAGATCGTAAGTATATATCCACTAATATATCGACTCTTATCATGATAAGTATTGGACTAACTACTTAGCAGATCTTAGAGGCCGCATCCTTACAATTGGGATTACAATCTACCCGAGACTGAATTAGATGTTAAGCTAGACATAGACTAGGTCTATGAACCGGAAAAAAATTGAAGACGAAATTTTTTTAAAGGGAGTGGATTTTAATATCTTATAGAGTTAGCCTCATATTTAATACATATGAAGGTAAGATTTAATATATTAATATTGTGCCTATAGATGTATGAGTTGGATTAATCAATATCGAAGAAAATAGCTTCACCTGTCAGTTTATCCTTTGCCTGAATTATTACAAAACACTTCCAATACTCTATGTGTAAAAAATGAAATATTCTATCCAGCTTTTTAATCAAGAAAAATAAAATTTCTATTTTTCCCCTTTTCCCAATGTAACCTAACTATTAAACAAGGAGTTTGTTAATGTCATGAAAGAAATGTAATTGACTAAAAGGAGTATATATATGATATATTTTGTTTACAAATTAATTATGATTACCTCTAAATAGGTTACTCTTTTGATTTCTTATGAATAAAAAAATTACCCATTTTTATTTTCGGCCGGAAATATCTTTTACTTATCGCCGGAGATAAAGAAAAAAGAGAAATTATCCATGTATGCAAGATAGCACATAGTGGTCCACTTGGAGATGATTTCATTATTTCAAGCCTTAATTTTGATGCGAGCCCTATAAACGAAATTAATTAACTCAATATTATCTTTTACATAAAGTATATAAAATATAACTATTTTTCAATTCATTTAGGAGAAGGGAAATATTTTGCTTGTAAAATAAAACCTTGTTATCCCACCTAAATAAACAAAAAATAAAATATAACATTTTCACCTCCTAAATCGCATGGGGGCATTTTTCTTCTTTTATGTAAATTCAAATAAAAAATAAAACACTTCCCGAACATTTTTCCCGCCATTTCTCTAGACCAGAAGCAAGAGGTAGAGCCGGATCGCCTTTGCCCATCTCTTGATGCTTCGCTTTGATGCCGGTGGAACCCCATGGCCGCCCGCGGCACCTCCTCTTCGTCCTTCTCCATCGGTACGCACCCCGGCAGCATCAAATTTGGTGGCGGTTCGCTTTCTTTCTGTTGGGCTGTGCTGTGGTTCGACTAATAGTTTTTTTGTTTTTTTTCAATCGCAGGAAATTGCAAGGTTGTGATTGAGGGAGGGAACTTCGTTTCCGAGATGCACCCTGGGCAGCTCGCCGTTTCTGTGACTGATGTCGCTAAGATCAATGTCTCAGGTTTGGATTTGAAATATTTGTGTTTGGGCGTTACTTGGGATTATCTTTACTTTTGCAGAAGCATGCGATCTTTATTTATTTGTTTGTTCTTTGATGTTTGGGTCCTATGAACCTTAGAGATCATAGATATTTGATTTTCTTTATTTTTATTCGGGGAATGCGTTAAATCAGTCTAATTTCTTGAGATTTAAGGTAGTCTATTTTTGTAGAATAACTTCCACAGTTACCTCCAAATCCCTAGATTATCGACTTCCATGAGTGTACAGTTGGTTAGCTTTCAACACTCTGTAGCTAGGGTGTATGCTAGTTCTTAGTTTGAAATGCCTCTTTCATTCATTGTATTGATGGCTTTATGTAATTTTGGATTGAAGTAGTAGACGATAAATCACTTGCTCTGTTGAATCTGCATGTATTTCCTATCTGCTTTGTCTTATATGTTTATCAAATTTGTAAAAGACATGGCATTCATTTATTTTTTCCCTTTGGTTTCCTGGAATTTGCTCAAAGCAGTATCTTCTCATAAAGAAAAACGATGGTCAAAGAAATCCGGCATGGACTTTTTGGACAGGATTGCTGCTGAAGATAATGGTATGAGTCATGACTATGTTCATCAGTTATAAACCAGAGCTTCCGTTATTACTTGCTTTGGTTTAGATGTATGTATTTTAGTGGATGTTATGCCCTTTTTGTATATTACAATGCGCCCATGATAGATGAGAGCTTTTCCTATTCGAAGAATAGCTCGTTCCTTCTTTTGAATCCAAAAGAAATTGATAGCCACTGCAAACCACTGATCCAGGTGATCTTTTCTCTTCCATTTTATAATTGCTGTTATTTCAGACTTAAATTGAACTACTTTTCTGCATAGTTTGTCCATAGCTTCTATTATAATTGTTAAAGTTCTATATTCTTGGATTTAGTTTTGGTAAGTGATTAACAAAGGGGTATGCACACTATCATTGGATTTATTTGTTAACATGGAGGCGCTGAATTGGAAAATTACTTGAAGGTGCATTTCAGTTATTGGAATTTGACTATTTGTATTTGAGTATATTCTCAGCCGTAGATATATTTAGTTATGTATAATAGCTAGTAAAAAATTTCTTCAGCTTTCAAATTTTATCTTTTGGCAATTAGAACTAACAAATTGGTACTGGGGAGATCGTGAAAATAATTGATACAGTGAAGATAACAACCTTGCGTCTCAAGTAGTTGTTATATCTGATGTATATATGGAATACTCCTATGATTTTGAATTTCTTCAATAATTGATAACTAATTAAATTTCCTATTCAAGTAAATAACTAATGACCTTAATCCTTTTGCATCAATCCTTTTATATCTTTATCCTTACAAAAAATAATAATAAACAAATAAGTTCATTTTCCTGCTGCTGTTTTTTCTTTTCTAAAGGAATTCTAATTGAGCATTTACTTTGTTTTTCCTGACAGGATGTCTTGGCTCTTTACAAGAAAGAGCTCCCCACAATGAATTATGCTGCTAATACTGGGAAAAAATCCTTGTTCCTTGAAAGATGTGTGTCAAATGGGTGAGCTATATTTTTCTTAACTCTGTTTCTTCTTCTCTCAATGAACTAATATATAATTTTAAATTTCAGCAACTAATTTTAAGGAACTTTGTTAAATCTGACATGCATTGATTTTAGGCACTACATCCCTCCTTTTCCATTCCCTATTGTCGGAGGGAAGGATGAAAAGTTTTTCAATATTCTTTTTCGCTGATGAAGTTAAAGATTTTAGTTATATGCATTCACTGATCACATTGGGGCTCTCACCCAGGAGCATGTAAAATAGAGTATACAAATCCCCAATCAATTTGGGTGTAGTGGGAACAAGTGTATATATTTATATAATTTTTTGCTTTTCGCACATTATTGAAACTTAAAGTATCTCTCTCATATTCATTAGTCATGGTAAATGATAGAAGTAGTTTGACACGTTAATGCTTTATTGATCTGCAGTAAATACTGCACTTTAATTGTACTATCGGGTGCAATTGGAGGCTTAAAAGAGGTGAAATTCCTGCTTCTCATCTTTTGTGTTCTGAAGTAAACATGTACGCTTTCAGCCGTTAGTAAAGACATCACATTCATTTTGCAGGTAATAGCTGCAATATCATTTCAGATTGTCTCTGTTGATACTCAGTATGCAGAGATTCCTCTGGCTGCTGTCAGCCCTAGTTTCCAGCAAAAAGTAAGAACAGTATTTTTGTCTCTCGCCCACGATGCGTCTTTAATCAATTTATTTTACCAGAAAAATTATGAGTTTTTCTTGTATTCCATTTCCTTCTCTTATTTTCTTTGAGAGGATTACTATGAAATGGCCTTCTAATCTCGGTGTCTTGAGATGAAGATATTACTCGTCATACATGGATGAATGCACAAAATCCTAACATGATACTACATGGATGACATGCAAACTAAATTACACACCATCACAATTACGATCAAAATCGATGAAAATTCTAAAATAAAACGGACAGAATTTCCCTTAAAAGTGCTGATTAGGGTCACCCTGTCAAGATACTATATATGAACATATATGTAAACATGTATCTATACATCACACAACTTCATTCACACAATCTATCATCGTGTCTTAGCATTCAATCATGTCACATCATCATATCTTATCATCATCTCATGACATTCAATCATATCATACCATGTCTTAGCATTTCACAACATCCGCAATATAATATTATCATAAACAAAATATAACCACTCAATTGACTGACATGTGTGCAAGCGACAACAATGCTCCTCCGTCAAAGCTGGCTCGTCCAACTTTGATTATTACACTACATATAGTATAAAGACACGTCAATAACAAGTGTTACTGGTCCCGAAAAATAAAATAACTATAACAAGCTGGCTATGAGAACAAACTCTCATATCAAAGAAAACATCATATACTCCACATGAACACTCTGAAGGGCACTACTGAGGAGCCACTGAGCTACAGACCCGGTAGCATACCCGAACTTTACTGGTGTTTTTCCTAAGTTACATCGTACTCGATTAACATGCTCAAATTTACTTTACATCATCGGATCACTTAACCTCCATGCACTATCAATCACATCATGTAACTTATCACTTCATCATTTATCCTCCATGCACTATCAATCACATCATAAATCAACCCTAGCATGCTGTGCTAACAATCATCATCAATTTTAAATAACTCAATCGGAGGTAATTATACCTCACGTAGTCGGCAATCGGCGACGGCTAGGGTTCCGTCGCTCGTCCCGGAGCTCAAATTCGGCGCTCATCGGCATCCAAAGCTCGATCGGGCTCGACTAGGGTGAGCCCTGCGGAAGATCCGGTGAATTCCGCCGAATTCAAGAAATTCCGGTTTTCCGACGGTTTTCGACAGTTTTCTGGCGGCTTCGGACGGTTTTCCAACAACTTCCGATGGTTTTTGGCGACAGTCGCCGGCGGCGTCTACAGGCCGGAAAGGGGTCGTGTTGGGCACCCTTTGAACGCGGCTCGGCGAGCCCGACTCATCTATGAAGTCGACGCAGCCAACGGAGTTGGCGGCTGGCCAGAAAATGCATAAAATCGAGCCGGCGGTGATGGTGGCTAGATCTGGCCGGCCACGTTGGCGATGGCCTCCGTTCCGGTCGGGGAAGGTCGCTGGAGGCCTGAGGGTGCTGAGGCGACAGACTGACCATGGTTGCGCCGGTCGCCGGCTGCGGAATCGGTGACGGAAGCGCAACACGGGCGTGGCGTACGGTGTGGCTTCCTCACGGTTGCGGCGGCCCGATTGGGGCCGGACCTGGTCGGGGCAGCATGGCGACGTCGTCGCGGGGTTAGGCGGTGACGATCGGCAACCGGGCGGGCGTCCACGGCAGCAGTCGTGACGCACACAGTGGCAGCGCGTCGAGGTAAGGGTCGGGGAAGAAGGAATGGGGAGAAAAAGACTCGATGGGAAACTCGTAAGTATTACTTGACTCGTCTCCGACTCGAGTCAAAAATAATATTTAAGTCGTAGAAAATTCCAAAAAATTTGGAAAAAATCCCATAAAATCAAACAACACCAAAAAATCATAATGATATGCTCTAGAACTATCAACCCACCCAAAATGCCCATAACGCGTCCTAACGCGGTAAATGGTCTAAAACTAATTCTACGATCCATTATATATCATAATAAACAATAAAAAATGAACTGCATACTCTCATATATTCTGATAACTTATTCTTTTCTGCTGTGTTCATGACGTTATCATTATATACTTGGGTACACATGACCCTCATGGCTCATACACGAGACCGGCGTCGGCTCAGTATACGTGTTTTGAAACTGACTCAACTAGAAAATAACGGTCGAACCGACCGGTTCTGAATATAAAACCCGAAGGTTTTACAATGTTGCACTTTGGGCCGCGGCCAGGTCGTTACACATAAGGCTTAAAATTTTCCCATGAACTCCTAATATCACCATGAACATCTTGTCATACTCTTCATCAATATATCCTATAAGGTTAGAGAATAAAAATTATAGAAAGGGGCACTTATGTCATTGTATTTATGAAAGTTGTCATTTTTCCTTACTTTTTACTTTCATACGTGCACAATCTAGGTCATTCCAGGCAAACCACCAACCACAAAAGTTGTAGATATATATGTTATGAGTGCAAAAAACAAGAATTGTGAAAATTTAATATCAGAGTGCCAAGATATGAATTTTATACCAAAATATGCAGATCAATGACCTACGTTGGTTATAAAAAACATATCTATTTATATTTACATGGCTAACTAAGATACATGGTACTCAAAATGCTCTAATGAGCTGATCTACATGCTACAAATGTCATAAAAATGAAATAAGACAAGCATGCAAGAGATAAACATCAAACAACGAGAAATAGAGGTAGCACAAACCTGAAACTAACCAGGGAAGACCAAGGGGAGGTCATTTAACACATCCAACCTAAAAACCTATCACCTTAGGAGGTTAGAAACATGGAGGAGGAGTGATTGGAGCTCCAAGAAGGAAGAAGAATGCCAAAGAGAGGAGAAAAAGGTTGTTGGAGGTGAGGAGGGAAGGAGAAATGGTGAGAAGGTGAGGGAAGGGATGAGTTTTATAGAAAATGAGTAATTGACTTAGTGCTATCATAGGTATGGGTGTCATACCTAAAGGGTCATGTGTTGGATACAGAGGTATGGGATGGCTTGGTGATGTAATAAGTATGGGTGTCATACTTAAAGAGGTATAGGTTGGATAAAGATGTATGAGTTGGCTAAGTGATGTCATATGTAAAGACCCGGATAGAATAATAATAATAATAATAATAATAAATACGTTGGTCGCAGTGGGATCGAATGTTGGAAAATTTATTTTTTCCAAACAAATTATTTACCGTCAACCGGTTAACTGTCAATTACCCGGTTAAGTGAAAAGTATTTTAACCGAGTAACTATTGTTTAATCGGTCAAGCGGAATCAAACCGTTTAAACAATAAAGTGAATCATATTGATTACCCGCTTACTCGATTAAGTGAAATACAGGGCGAAGTAAGTTTTCACAAACCCTAGCCTTTGTGACATTATATAAAGAGAAGGGAGGGCGTCAACCACATAATTTCACTTCAAACAGACGCCGGCTTCCTCCTTCGCTCAGGTAATTCTTCTTCCTTTCCTTTCTTTTTCTTTTGTTGCATGCATACACATGTTGCATAAATCATAAACATGATAAACATAAGAATTAAATGAGAAATCAACAAGGGAAGAAGAAAACCAGGAGGACGTCCTGCTGTTTTCCAGCAGCAACCACGCCATGCTTCCTTCCATGGTGCGCGGTTGACGTGCTGGAGGTGGGAATTGCTCCCGACGGTGATGCTGGCCAGATGGAGTAACCTTGGAGGGCCAAAACAGACCGTCGAGGAGGCACGCAGGTCTGAAATCCGAGGAGAGAACAGGTCGGTGTCGGTGTGGTGCTGCAGCCATGCTGGTCGGCGGCGCCGCCATGGTGGTACTAGAGGGTCGTCGTGGTGGTGGTGCTAGAGGGTTGTCGTCATGGTGGTGCATGGGGAGCCGCCATGGGTCTGGTCGGGTGCTGTTTATGTGGCCGACTAGGGTAGTCGCCATGGGTCATGGGCTGATTATGTGACCGACATGGAGTCACCATGGTCAGGTCGGGGTTGCTGGATTGGGTGGCCGGAATGGAGTCACCAAGGACTGGTTGAGGGTTGCCATGTGGTGGCCAAGTTGGAGACGCCATAGCAGCGAATGGAGGCCGCCACGTTACTGGTTGGTCGCCATGCATGGTGAAAATACCGGCTTTCGCTGGTTGACTACAACAAAGCTGGGAGCTTTAGGGTCGTTAAATGAATTGTTAAAGTAAAATGGCAGCCAGTTAAATATGGGAGAACTCGATGCGGTCGATTTAGAATATAAGGTAAATACAAAAGAATTAAGTATGGGACATGTTAATAATTAAATTATCAACTAGTTAATGGGGATTTGGATGGGGATAATTAATAATTAATTATCATCAGAATTGCTGAAAATTTAATAAGAAATGAAGACTAACATGAACTAATTACATCATTTAAAAGTTGATACAATATTAATCATGTAGTTGCATGTAGGTTCATGCAAATAAAATTATACTAATGTATAATTGTATGCCCTCATTCACATTAGGGTTAGCGGATCACAGTCAGAAGAAATCACAAGTCAGGTATGTATAATAGGTAGAACGTCGTAGTTTCCTTGTTAGTAGCCTAGGTCGGCCTGAGCCTAGGTTCGGCCTGAGCCTAGGTCGGCCTGAACCAAGTGCAACCGGGGTCAAAGAATTGCCTTAGTCCGACACGGGGTCGTATTATGTGCGTAAATTGTGTAATGCATCGACATTGTTTTGCAGTAGTGATAGCCGCCCCACAAAAAGGCTACGGCCGGGGTGAGCGAGGCACAACGATTCCTCCATCGCACCGGAGTGCATTGATCGCCTCCCCATAAAAAGGCTACGGCCGAGATGTGTGAGGCACTAGCACTAGATTTGGCAGTGAGAGCTTCCCCACAAATAGGGCATAGCAATCACCTGAGCGCAGTGATAGCCTCCCCATAAAAAGGCTACGGCCGAGGTGTGCAAGGCACTGGCACTGGAGTGCATTGATAGCCTCCCCATAAAAAGGCTATGGCCATGGTGTGTGAGGCACTGGCACTAGAATTGGTAGTGAGAGCTTCCCCACAAACGGGGCATAGCATTCACCTGAGTGCAGTGATAGCTTCCCCATAAAACGGCTACGACCGGGGTGTGCAAGGCACTGGCACTGGAGTGCAGTGATAGCCTCCCCATAAAAGGCTACGACCGGGGTGTGTGAGGCACTGGCACTAGAATTGGCAGTGAGAGCTTCCCCACAAATGGGGCGTAGCAATCACCTGAGTGCATTGATATCCCCCACATAAAAAGGCTACGGCCGGGGTGTGCAAGGCTATGGCTGGGGTGTGTGAGGCACTGGTACTAGAATTGGTAGTGAGAGCTCCCTGTAAATCGGGGTGTAGCATTCACCTGAGTGCAGTGATAGCTTCCCCATAAAAAGGCTACGGCCGGGGTGTGCAAGGCATTGGCACTGGAGTGCAGTGATAGCCTCCACATAAAATGCTACGGCCGGTGTGTGTGAGGCACTGGCACTAGAATTGGTAGTGAGAGCTTCCCACAAATGGGGCGTAGCAATCACTTGAGTGCAGTGATAGCTTCCCCACAAAAAGGCTACGGCCGGGGTGTGCGAGGCACGTGGCACTAGAGATGGTAGTGGTAGCCTCCCCACAAAAGTGCTACGGCCGGGGTGTGCGGATCACAGTGGATACCTCCTCCGCATTGTTTTGGAGTATAGCGGAATCGCTCTACCGCATATTAAAATGAACATAGGGAAATAGTGGAATGTACTTGACTTGTTTTATCTATTATACTACTTAGTGTTGTAATCACTAACACGGAATTGCCTCCGCAGGTGTGCAGATACGAAATTAGGTGATTGACAACCAGAGCATGGAGCAAAATAAATATGGGGACTCTGCTTTTAATTTATTTGAGAAATAAGTGTGGTTACTGGGAAACGGTCCAAGACTGTGGGATCTTTATATATGTTTTTGTTAGAAATGCTAAACATATTTGCTAAATTGTGAGTAACACCTAGCCAGCTAGGCCCACAATGTTGTGAAAAATGG
>JAURVB010004974.1:0-13735 GCA_033002965.1 Piper betle
CGGGTGACACCTATACTCACCGTCACTAAACCCGCTTAATGCCCAACTTGCCTCCAACTAATGCTTCAAATTCCCATGTTACCCCTCTATTTTGTGCTCACCAGCCCGCCCCAACTCTTCCTCCTCCCTCACCGCCTCCTCCCTCCTCACCACCAACGGCCACCACACTGCTGGTCAGATGCCACCTTTCCCCTCCTCCCTTTCCGCTCCTCTCCCTCTCCTTCCCCTTCCCTTTCCCTCTTCCTCCTTTTCCCCTGCCCAGTCTTCTCCTCGCTTGGTCTGCCTGTCACCGACCCCATCCCGGAAGCGGCCGAGCGCCACCGTCGCCTCCTACTTAAGCCACCTTCAGGTGTGCCACCTCTTCTCATTTTGTTATTTATCATGATCGTGCCATTTTATTGCATATTACTTGCATTCTTGTTCATGTTCTTGGTGGTGTTTGATTTTAACTTTGGAATGAAATTATTTGTTGAATAAGATGTCATTGTGATGAGTAATATGAGTTATTTATTTATATATTTATTGATGTTGCCATGATATATAAAAATGATTAACTGTTGATGATGATTAAAATTGGGGACTTGATAAGTTAATTTAAAGCCCTAATTGTTAGCATTGTGGGTTGGATTCATGTTAGTACTGTTAAATAACCTTTCATTTATTGTATCTTTGAATCGAAATTGTTAGTATTCCAATGATCAAGTGTTGAGTAACTTATCATAATTCATTATTATATGATTGTTGATGATTTAAGCATCTCATGTGAAGATCATTTATAAACTAATTAACTATTTATGACAGTGAGATTCCTGATTTATTTGTGGGAGTCCCAAGTTGCTTACCACTCCTTATGATTGATTTATGTTTTAGGTTGCTAGCAATTTCACTTTATGCATTGTTCACTCGCTGATAGCTACTAAAGTGATTTGGTAGTATTCGTCACATTTTCCAGCATGTATGGGTTGCAGTAGATTATCTCCATTCATCCTTACTCATGTTATGATTCGTTAAATTGTGAAGTACGAAATGGAAGAAAATTTGCCACACTTGAGCATTCTCATTTATGTAGATATATAGATATATCATCTGATAAATTTACAATTGCACATTGACTACATATTGACTGCATGTATTGACTTTATTATATTAACCTAAGTTATGATATATTACATACGAGAGTTACAAAGTTTGACTCAATTGATCATGACATTGAAGGCTTTTAGACACTTGTCTAATACTCCCGGGCAAACTCGCTATAAGTGGACAAACCATGAGTTTGATTATTGGGTGATCATATTGAACACGACCCTTAATCAAAATAACCGCTACTTGGTCACCGTTTGGAATAACTCGAACCTTTAAGTGTTCTTGTGCAAGGCGTTAACAAACAAAGTGGTAATTAAGTTCCATGTGTTTAGTTCATCCATAAAAGTTAGGATTGGTTGCAATGTGTGTGCCTAAAACACTGTCCCACCAAATTGTTGGTGGAGCAAGACTTGAAATGTATAGTTCGCTAAAGAGATGAAGGGTCTAAGAGATTTTAGAAGCTGCAGTGGCTAAAGCCAGATATTCAACCTCAGCATTAGATCGAGCCACTGTAGGTTGCTTTTTGGAAAACCGTGAAAGAAGGTTATCTCCCAAGAAGATGACAAACACAGTAGTTGAATGTGCTCCGTTCGAATATTTGGCCTAGTCGGCATCAAAGTAGGCAATCAAATTAAATTCTTGAACATGAGACAACAATATTCCATGATCAAGAAAGCTCTTAAGATGCCTTATAATTTGTTTGGTAGCTATTCATCGATTGGAGAATGTTGAAATTGATAAGCCTGGTTGACAACATATTGTATATCTGGCTGGTTAAGTATTATAATGCACCAATAGCAGTAAGATAAATAGATGGGTCTAAAAGAGGAGAACCTGTGTACTTGGACATTTTTGGCCCAATTGCGGCCGCTCTGAATTGGAGAGGGGTGCAAGAAAGCGGTTATCTTGAGGCTTGTGTGCATGGAGGTCGTGATCTAGTTTTGTACTAAGATAAGGTTTGGAGAAGGGAAGGGTCGGCAGGGAAGAAGAAACACTCCGGTGACAAACTCGTAAATAAAACTTGATCAAGAAAGCTCTTAAGATGCCTTATAATTTGTTTGGTAGCTATTCATCGGTTGGAGCATGTTGAAATTGATAAGCCTGGTTGACAACATATTGTATATCTGGCTGGTTAAGTATTATAATGCACCAATAGCAGTAAGAAAAATAGATGGGTCTAAAAGAGGAGAACCTGTGTACTTGGACATTTTTGGCCCAATTGTGGCCGCTCTGAATTGGAGAGGGGTGCAAGAAAGCGGTTATCTTGAGGCTTGTGTGCATGGAGGTTGTGATCTAGTTTTGTACCAAGATAAGGTTTGGAGAAGGGAAGGGTCGGCAGGGAAGAAGAAACACTCCGGTGAAAAACTCGTAAATAAAACTTGACTCGCCACCAGCTCGAGCAAGAATAATACTAACTCGTAATAAATCCTTAAAAAAATCCAGAGGCTTGAAGTGGAGTTAGAAATGGCAAAGCTTGTATATGCCTAAGTAAGTAAACATCCAAATGGGAAGCATTATAATATAACTCGTGTTAATATTATTATTGTAATGGTTATGGATTACTGTTGCTAAACTAATTAATTATTGTACGAAATCGCCAAGAGTAATAAAATTACGGTAATGATAAACTGTTGATAGTTAATCGGTTTACTATAAGCTATTAATTTAAATCGGATAGTTATAAGTGATTAATGAAATAAAGATTTCACCTTTACCATATTAAATTTAATACTAGGTAGATAAAGTGATTTTTTTAATTACGAGTTAGTAAGGTAGAAAAATGGGTTATTAAACTAAAATTGTGTAAAAATCATAAGCGTTAAACCTAAATAGCATAATGAAAATAAATAAAGTTCGAACCTTTATTGAGTTGAATAATGTAAAATAATTATATTACTAGTATCCTTGAATTAGGATAATACAAATCATTTTAAATAATTTAGTCGAACGACTAAATTAATTGCTACTTAAATATTCTGAATTAATAAAAAGTTAATAGATTATTAGAGGTATACCAAAGCTTTTATTCAATGAATTAAGTATCTAGTACTCACTAAATTGCTATTAATAATGATAGTGATTAAAGATTAAAAATCGTAAATTAAATCGTTAAGATCGTGGTTAAGTAATTATCATCTTAAAGGAAAATATACTAATAATAGTAATTAAAAACTTGTTTATTAGTTAATAATTATTTTATCATTAGTGAAGTGTGAATTATGATTTAAATAATTAATTTAGAATGTAAAGTATGATTTAAATGATTATGTCACATGAATAATTAATTATCTTACTAGACTTGTTGTAAATGTTGAGAGTTTAATATTTAATATTGTTGAATGTTGCATGCTTTATGTTGTCGAATTTTAATAATGATATATTTAAGTCATTTAGTTGCATGTATTTCCTTTAGAATAAAATTATACTCATGTATAATTTTATGTTCTTGTTTAGATTAGGATTGTTGGTCACGGTTGCAGGTTCACTTACGAACTATCCAGGTCCATATAATTATTTAAAATGTTATTTTTTCCCTTTTTGCCAGCCCTGGTTGGCCTGTGCCAGATTTGACCACCATGCACCGAGTGCAACTGGGTCAAGGAATTGACTCAGTCCAACACGGGGCCGTACTTTTAAAAAAATTACTATGTGGGAGTCTTGGTCGATTTGAGTTCATATCTGACCACCATGCGCCGAGCGCAACCAGGGTCAATGAAATGACTCAATTCGATACAGGGCAGCACCCCCTGAAAGATTAAATACCTGCCCCCATGCCGAAAGGGGTGACAGGGCGCAGTGGCCCAAGACGGCTCATTATGCACTTGTGATACCGAGAGGGTGAGTCAATGGAAAATATCGGTAACTACAAGCCGTGGGCCACGTAGCATGTGTGTGCATGCATGGGATTGTAGCCGGATGGGGTGGCCACCCCTCCCTGCATAATTGGAGCTCAACATAGGCTCATAACGACTAAAGTCTCAAGAAATGATAATAGGGATTATATTGACTTTTTTTATTTAATTATGCGGCTTAGTGGTTTTATCACTAACGTGGAATTGCCTCCGCAGGTTAGTAGCTCCAGGTTGAGGATTAAAAGTGTGGTTGGTGGTTCTTTTACCAACCTAGGTTTGGTGAATTGATAATAAATTAGGTTTCCTTTTACTCTCTTGTGTTATACATGTGGCTACGGGAAACGGTCAGAGACTGTGGGACTTTGTGCTCACGTAGTTAATTTATTTTATGTATTGTCACATACTATCAGAACATGATTTATTTTTATGATTTATAAATTTCTAGACTTATTTGCCGTATTACGATTCATGTTCTTGAATGTTATTTTTACATCATTTATGTTTTTGAGTAACCCCTGGCCTGTTAGGGCAGGTCGTTACAGGTGGTATCAGGGCACAGTTTCCCACTAGCTCACACTTTATGACTCAAGTACCTCGTTGAAAAGTCCAGTAATAATCTTTTCCCAATGTTTTGTGTTATTAATTAACAAATTCATTCGCTAATAAACCTAAATCATAACTGAAAAGAACATATTAATGAACCATGATGGGAAAAAAATTTTTTTGACGTTTTAGATGGCAGGCACACGTAGATAGTCAAGCTAATCTACTTAGTCAAATTCGAACACAGAGAATGTATTGGCTAGATCCTGACGACAATGCAGGGACTAGCGCAGGCTTCAGCAAATACAAATTTTGTGGTTTAGAATATTGTTCAGCGGTGACCAAGAGTGTAGCAGGGAATGGAGCCTCAAATTCAGCAGCAAGTCCCTGCATCACCCTAGACGGTGGTTAGGGGAGTGCCCAAGGGCGGGCAGGGTTAGCCGACCCGGGCGAGCGAGGGAGATTCCAAACCCAGTGCCACCGGTAGTCTGACAAGTGTTGCCGCCAGCTGTTGATGATAGTGACCGTTACACTGTGGAAAAGTTCAGGAAGAATGAAGTTGAAGTATTTGTTGGAGGAACTGATCCAATGAAGGCGGAGAGCTAGATAGACATTACCGAAAAAGTGTATAGGGCTTTGTCTGTGCCCCACCGCCATCAAGTGAGGTTGGCAACATGCATGCTTCAAGAGGAAGCATCTTACTGGTGAAAATCCATGGAAAAAACCACATTCCATCGATGTGAGATTTCTTCCATCACGTGGGCGGAATTTGTGGCAGCTTTCAATGGACAATATTTTCTAGAGTTCGTTGTCCAGAAGAAACCACTGGAGTTCGCCAATTTGGTTTAGGGGAGGATTTAGTCCGGGAATATGCCAAGAAATTCTTACAACTGGAGTGTTTTGCACCTGGGATTTTGGCAATTGATAAGGCTAGAGCTGACAAATTCTTTTGGGGATTGAAGCCAGAATTGAGGGGTAAGATTGCTACAACGCCAAGGAGTACGATAACTGAGGTGATCGACTCAGCCACTACTCAGGAGTTGGTGTTCGAGTATGACTGTGCACATAAGCAATGAAAGGTTACTTCACAGCAGAAAAATGCCAACCCTGTTAGTAGCCAAAACAGGTCAGCAGGACACCAGCAACAGAACTATCGAGGGAACATAGAGGGGACCTTAAAAGGAAGTTTGAGGATATCCCATTAGGTGATGTCAAAATTGCAACAAGATGCATTCAGGGAAATGCAGGGAGCCCTGTAGGTGCTACAACTATGGAAGGACGGGACATATATAGAGGGAGTGTCGTCAGCCTCCGAAGCAACAACAAGAGCAGCCTGAGAAGGGTAACGCACCAGCTCCTATTCACTACCCGACACCTGCACAACCAACAGACAAGGGGAAGGCGAAGCTCTATGCGGTTGAAGTTGAGGACACTGAGGAGTATGATAGCACTGTTAGAGGTAAAATTCTAATCCAAGAAGTCATTGTGGACGTTTTATTTGATTCGGGGTGTACACATTCATTCATTTCATCTCAATTAGTTAAGAGGTTAGGACTCCAGGCATCCCCATTATCCATGTCCTATAGAGTCACTACTGCAACGGGAGATGGTGAAGTCAAACCTTTAGGAGTGACTAACCTATCCTTAGATATACAAGGGAAACCCTATGTGTGGAACTTTATCATGTGTGCGGCAAAAGGGTATGATGTATTATTGAGAATGGACTGGTTGTCTGCACACCACGCTTTTCTTGATTGTAAAGGGAGAAACACTTAGCCTTGGTAAAAAACACCTACAATAACTCTTACCAAACTAGTATGGGGATGACACCATTTGAAGTCTTATAAGGTAGGCCTTACAGGTCTCCATCGTGCTGGCTGGAGTTTACCGAAGCAGTTATAGTCGGGCCAGAGATGATGAGGGAAGCAACTGAAAAGGTGAAACTCATTCATCAAAGGCTTAAGGCAGCTCAAGATAGACAGAAGAGTTATGCTGATACTCGAACGAGGGACCTAGAGTTCCAAGTTGGGAAGTTTGTGTACCTAAAGACATCTCCTAGGAAGGGGTGATCAGATTTAGAACATCAGGGAAGTTGAAGCCAAGATTCATAGGACCGTTCCCAATCCTGGATCGAGTTAGAAATAATGTATATAGACTAGCATTGCCACCAAGCCTAGTTGGAGTACATTGTGTTTTCCATGTGTCAATGCTAAAGAAATATGTATGAGATGAGGATCATATAATTACAAGTTTTGAAGACTTAGAGCTACAATCAAATTTAACCTACGAGGAAAAGCCGATTCGTATCCTGGCAAGAGAAATAAAGACACTCAGGAATAAGGAAATTCCTTTGGTAAAAGTATTGTGGAAAAATCAGGGGTTAGAGGAAGCTACATGGGAGACTGAACAAGAAATGGCAAGGAAATACCCTAACCTATTCGAAGCATAAGATTCTTATAATTGTAGTAGTATGATTGGACGAATAAGCTGTAAATAAATAAACAAATTTTAGCACATCGAGGTTCAATGTCATTCATAGGTTTAACGATAACTATCATTGGTTAACGAATTGGTCTACCCCTACCAATACCGAAGAAATAATTAATCATGATTGTCCTGTTGCCCGTTATGATATTTCGGGGACGAAATATTTCTAAGTTGGGGAGATTATAAAGATTGTATATATATATATATATATATATATATATATATATATTGTTAAAAAATATTTGACTCGGTCTGGGAAGGATGGAACGTTGGAGAATTATTATTATTATTATTTATTATTATTTTATTCTCTACCCGGTTAAATTCTAGTGTTGGGGTGTTTTCCCATACCCTAGCCATCATTTTCGTGTTGGGGCGTCTTCCTCACCCTAGCCGCCTACTTCTCATCTTCTTCTCTCTTCCTTACCGGAGCCAGCTTCCTCCTTGTTTGGGTATCCTCCCTATCTCCCTATTCTTAGTTTCCATGCATGCATATTTTGAAATGTATAGATGAATGATAGTTGATAAAAACTGTTGCGATTTCTATTCCTTTCGGTTTTGTGTTTTGGGTTGTTTTCTTCTCTGTTGGAGGATCGTCGCTGGTTGTAGCGATGATGGGGATTGTTGCTAATCGTTACCTAAATCTTTAATGATAATAAGTTTGATAATCATGGGAATTAAAGTTTTAAATCAACAAGAAAAACTAAACTGAATTGTATACGACTGAAATCCTTTCCATGGCCGACGAGTTCTAAATTTTTGGCAAGATGGGCGATCGTAGGCAAAATTTGCAAGGCATCCCCTCACACCCCGACGGTCCCTCTGGCTGCTGGGTCGAAGGGTTGGCTCGCCTTGACCCTCGTTTCCGATGGGTGGTGGAATTGCTCCGGTTAGTGGGTGGAGTTTCAAGAATGACGAAGGTGGTGGCGTTCCTCTGCAAACAGGCGCTGTAATGGAAGCTTCAGAGGGTGGAAAGACGCCGGTTGTTCTTCATCAACAAGCTCCATCACGGGTTCCATTACAGCAGTTTATTCAGCCGAAGACCTAGTCCTGCCGCCGGCACAGTCCACTGCTGACGACCTCCTCGCCGGGAATCATGGCGGCGAACGTCCCGACGTGGGAGGACGACCCTATTCCCTTCGTCGTCCAGTTGTGGCCGATCCTTCCTGGTCTGATGCTGGCCTGAGGTAGCGGAACCTTTGAATTGTAGCAAGGTGCAAGAAAGTGGTCATCTTGAGGCTGGTGTGCATGGAGGACGTGATCTGGTTTTGTGCCAAGATGAAGTTTGGAGAAGAGAAGGGTCAGTCAGGGAAGAAGAATCACTCCGGTGGCAAACTCGTAAATAAAACTTGACTCGACACCAGTTCGAGTTAAAAATAATACTAACTCGTAATAAATCCTTAAAAATTATTAATTCTAATGGTTATGGGTTACAGTTGCTAAACTAATTAATTATTGTACGAAATCGCCATGAGTAATAAAAAATACGGTAATGATAAACTGTTGATAATTAATCGGTGTACTATAAGCTATTAATTTAAATCGGATGGTTATAAGTGATTAATGAAATAAAGATTTCACCTTTACCATATTAAATTTAATACTAGGTAGATAAAGTGATTATTTTAATAACGAGTTAGTAAGGTAGAAAATGAGTTATTAAACTATAATCGTGTAAAAATCACAAGCGTTGAACCTAAATAGCATAATGAAAATAAATAAAGTTCGAACCTTTATTGAGTTGAATAATTTAAAATAATTGTATTAGTAGTATCCTTGAATTAGGATAATACAAATCATTTTAAATAATTTAATCGAACGACTTAATTAATTGCTACTTAAATATTCTGAATTAATAAAAAGTTAATAGATTATTATAGGTATACCAAAGCTTTTATTCAATGAATTAAGTATCTAGTACTCACTAAATGGCTATTAATAATGATAGTGATTAAAAATTAAAATCGTAAACTAAATCGTCAAGATCGTGGTTAAGTAACTATCATCTCAAAGGAAAATATACTAATAATAGTAATTAAATACTTGTTTATAAGTTAATAATTATTTTATCATTAGTGAAGTGTGAATTATGATTTAAATAATTAATTTAAAATGTAAAGTATGACTTAAATGATTATGTCACATGAATAATTAATTATCTCACTAGACTTGTTGTAAATGTTGAGAATTTAATATTTAATATTGTTGAATGTTGCATGCTTTATGTTGTCGAATTCTAATAATGATATATTTAAGTCATTTAGTTGCATACATTTCTACTCAAATAAAATTATACTTATGTATAATTTTATGTTCTCGTTCAGATTAGGATCGTTGGTCACGGTTGCAGGTTCACTTACGAACTATCCAGGTCCGTATAATTATTTGAAATGTTGTATTTTCCCTTTTTGGCAGCCCTGGTCGGCCTGAGCCCAGATTCGACCACCATGCACCGAGTGCAACCGGGGTCAAGGAATTGACTCAGTCCGACACGGGGCCGCACCCTTTAAAAAATTACTATGTGGGAGTCTTGGTCGACTTGAGTTCATATCCGACCACCATGCGCTGAGCGCAACCGGGGTCAATGAATTGACTCAATTCGACACAGGGCAGCACCCCTGAAAGATTAAATACCTGCCCCCATGCCGAAAGGGGTGACAGGGCGCAGTGGTGCAAGACGGCTCATTATGCACTTGTGATACCGAGAGGGTGAGTCAATGGCAAATATCGGTAACTACAGGCCGTGGGCCACGTAGCGTGTGTGCGCATGCATGGGATTGTAGCTGGATGGGGTGGCCACCCCTCCTAGCATAATTGGAGCTCAGCATAGGCTCATAACTACTAAAAGTCTCGAGAAATGATAATAGGGATTATATTGACTTGTTTCATTTAATTATGCAGCTTAGTGGTTTTATCACTAACGCAGAATTGCCTCTGCAGGTGAGCAGCTTCGGACTGAGGATTAAAAGTGTGGTTGGTGGTTCTTTTACCAACCTAGGTTTGGTGAATTGATAATAAATTGGACTTCCTTTTATTCTCTTGTGTTATAAATGTGGCTATGGGAAACGGTCAGAGACTGTGGGACTTTGTACTCACCTAGTTAATTTATTTTACGTATTGTCACATGCTATCAGAACATGATTTATTTTTATTACTTATAAATTTCTAGACTTATTTGCCGTATTACGATTCATGTTCTTGAATGTTATTGTTACATCATTTATGTTTTTGAGTAACCCCTGGCCGGTTAGGGCGGCTCGTTTTATGAATAATATACCAAAATAATCAAAATGATATAATTTACATAATTCTATGAAGATATACACATTATAAAACAAATAAAGCAAAAGGGAGAAAAGTGTACACAAAGGAAAGAAGAAGAGAAGGAGGAAGAAAGCGGGGAAGAAGGAGAAGAAAATGAGAGAGAAGAAGGGTGGAAAAGTGGGGAGAAAGGAGGAGGGTGGCATCCCACGGGAGAAGGGAAAGGGGGAGATGTAAAACCCGAAATCCGGTTCACGCTTGCGAACCGAACCAGAATCTCACTGGTCCCGATTAGAGTCAACAAACCCCGAACCCGACCTTGCAGATCTACTCTCAGCGTCTCTAAATAGAAGATGTCAACGCTCATGAATGGATGAATGCACAAAAATAAACCTAAACATGCTACTACATGGATGACTTATCAACTGATTCATATACCAAATAATTACGATAAAAATCGATAAAAATCTCGTAAAACAAGACGGACTGAGAGTTCCCCCAAATGTGCAGTGAAAGGGCCACCCTGTCAAATCAACGTATATAAATATATGGATCAAATACATTCATTGCGACCATATTTTTCACATACATATTTTACCTCGATCACATGAAAACATTCTCAAAATTTGGGTCTCATCCCACCTGCACCATTTTAGTCACTGCATCACATTATTCGATTTGCACAGTTAACATCTATTTTTAAATCATAATATCACTATCATATTATCATAACTTATATTATATCACATCCTTCTCAATATAATGACAACAGAAACAAAATATTAACATTATACTCGTCTGACATGTGTGTATGCAAGAGACGTCACTACTCTCCTCCATTTAGGCTAGCTCATCTTACTCATGATGATCACCTACATATATTATATAAAAAAAACACGTTAGTAACAAATGTTACTGGACCAAAATGTTACAATATCAAACTGGCTATGAGAGTAAGCTCTCATATGAAGAGAAAACATTTTTGAAATCTCCTGAAGGGCATTTACTAAACTAAAAGCATCTCTAACTGAACTGATCTGCTGCTGCTCGTGCCTCTCTCGACATTTTCTCATTTCACTTTCTCTGTCCCTTGGGACTACTATTATATCCTAAGCCCCTTTCCTTACCTCCATACCCACTCGCGTAGCACAGTTGACGGTAGCTTCCGGCTTTGGACTGGCACATGCCGCTTGCACAACATGGTTGTCGGTATCTCCTGCTTCCACTGGCACATGGCCCGCTGGCGTAGCATGGTTGTCGGTATTTCTGGCTTCTGACTGGCACATGCCTGTTTGCGTCGCATGATTGTCGGTATTCCTGGCTTCAACCGGCACATGCTGCTCACATAACATGGTTGGTTGTATTTTCGGCTTCCTGACTGGCACATGCCTTCTTGCGTGAGTACGATTGTTAAATCCCTCTCGCTGGAAACAATAAAACCACATGTATATAGGTTCGGGTACGGATTTATAAAATAGGCCCGAAGGCATCTTGTAGTGGATCTTGTTTTTCGAAAACATACCTCGAGTGATCTCTCATCCTCGAGGGTTATTAATCCTGGAAAACTATTTGACTAAATGAGCCGAGCTAAGTGGGATCCGATAAAACGCCACTTAACCTCATCCTGAAATTATTAAAGCCACACACAACAGAACAGATCGTAGAACAGGAAATGAGTCCTAATCGGATCCCAGGCAGAAGCTCTGAGCGTGTCTTCGAGCTTAGGCGATGCAGTTCCTGCTCCCATACCCAATGCGTCAGCCGCGCGGCGATGGCGACAAGGTTGTGGCTGGCTCGTGTGCGAGATCGTGGGGAAAAGACAGGAAGAAAAAGAAGAAGAAAGTTGGGTGAGATGGGATGGTGGTGTGCTAGATGGTGATCAATGTCGAAGTGGTGGAATAAACAGATGTCAGGGGAAAAACGCAGGTGGTCGGTGAGAAAAACGAATGGTCAGCTGAGAAAAACTACTGGTTAGTGAAAAAAACAAATGGTTGGTGAGAGTAAGCGAATGGTCGTTTTCACAATCACACCTGACTCGACTCGAAAATAACGGTCAACCTGCTCGGTTCAGCCTATAAAACGCTAACTCGAATCACAGGTTTTACAGGAGAAGGGAAAAGAGAGGTGGGAGGGTTGTGGCAAGAGTTTTATACAAAAAGCAAACTACGTACCCGTGCCACGACTTTGAGCGAACAAATGGCAAACCACACATGTGAGAGCACCACGGCCTTATTGGCCTTAGCGCCAAGGTGCTAGACCCTGATCCATTGAAATAGGGCGCAAAATGAGGGAAAAGAGGAAAAAGTTGGAGGCGCTGGGAAGGCTACACCGAACACAACTAGGGCCAGACGGTACACCGAGGATACATGCGACACGGCTCCAAACATGACACAGGGCCCAAGGACAACTAACACCTTGAGCAACAACAAGGCTACGGCTTGGCAATTTGGGTTGACCAGATAAAACGCAACAGTAGATGCACCCAATGCCCAAGTCTACAACAACACATAAGGACCAGCCAAATGCGAACTGAGTCAAATGAAAAACCAAGCCGGTTGCACAAACACCGAACCAACAGATCGGTTTTACACAACTAACAACGAAAACTTGTTTCATCCTGATTTCACACTTTTTCGACTGTTTTTGTCATTTCGAAGATTCTCTATATTAGTATAGATACATACTCACGAAGTTTGACATATTTAGATGTTCTGAGTTTTTTATTTATTTATAGTTTATTTATTTATTAATTTACTATTTATTTTATTTATTTATTTGCTTTGATTTATAATTAGTTGCTTAGCAATTTATTTATATATTTGTTTGTTTGTGTAGTCATTTTCATTCATTGGTGCAGTCATCTGGGCATGCATTTAATTATCATTTCTAATTTTTGGCACTCACTTGATTCATTGTTATTTATTTATTTATTGTTATTCATCTTTAGTTTATTATTTATTATTTATTTATTTATTTAATGTGTTTTTAATTGATTAGTTATCTTTATGTAGCCATGTTTGGTTGTGTATATATTTATTTATTTTTAATTATTTATCAATTTTATTCTTATTTAATTGTTTATTTATTTGCTTATTTGTGAGAGTGTTGTTGTAACGATCCACCCGTTTCGAGTCACGGGCCAAATGTTACAATATAAACTAATTGCCTTATAAATAAATTCTTCTATTAAATTATCAACATCATACTTAAATCCATGACATAATTTTTTTTAAAAAATGCATCTTAAATCCATACATAAAGAATTAGTTAAAATTCAAATTGTAAGTCATGTCATTAAATAAAATATAAGATAATCAATGGTTGGAATCAACTAAGACACATGAAACAAACTGAAATCCACTGCCATGCAAACATGCTATAAATATAATAACAACTAAAATAAGAAAAGTGATTATGAGCCTATGCCGAACTTTAATTGTTTTGGGAGGGGTGGCCACCATATCCAACTACAATCCCAAGCATGCGCACCCACGAGCAATACATGC
>JAURVB010004975.1:0-32157 GCA_033002965.1 Piper betle
CTAAACCTGATCCCCTCAATTCTATCTCCCAAAATCCTACAGCCCATTTCGGACTCGTATCGAGAGACCACGAGCAACTCCCCGCAAGATTCTACCAGATAGCAATCTTCAAACTGCATGGCGATTTGGTCGTTGTAGATATTATACGGAATATATTCTTTCCCTTTAATTACAACATGGGGAAATTCGGCATTAAAAGTGATGTCCATTGGAACGAACGGATCAGCACAAAGAGAGAGCGCAACGACTTTGGCGCCGTCTCCCCTTCGGTTATCCCAGGAATCAACTGTGGAGGTGCACGGCGTCTCCATTGGCGTCGCTGAGGAGCCAAAATTTTTGCTTTATATTGCCATTAGATGGCTATGCAATTGTTCTGCTCAACCGTCAGGAGAAAAAATTGCCAAAACAAAGATAAAGTAGAACTAACAAATATAAAATTATTGAGTAAGGATTGGCACATTTGATATAATTGACTATCTAGCTAGATTTTTATAAATCATATGAGATTATTTCATAAGCATTCACACATTTGGGAAATATAATCAAATACTCAAATAAGTTCTACATGGTATGCTTTTTATGTTGTGCTTGGATTTGGGCTAATCCAAACAGGAGAGAATAACGAAGGCAAGGGATTGGGGTGAAGCACAACAAAGCTTGAGCCACCGTCCCCTTTGGCGCCTCCGGTGATGCAATACAGCTCACCCTTGTAGAAGAGCACGTCAAGATTAGCTTCCATATTATCCAACCTAATCCAATAAGAATCGCGAGGTCTGCATAGGTAGAGGTTTCCGCCGAAATCCAATGCCGCCACCACGCAGCAGCCGTTGCCCAGGTTGCTTGGAGACGCAGCACAAGAGGGCCGAGCAACGTCTTGCAAGTGCATTTCTCGCCCCGGACAACCGGGAGCTTTGTACCAAGAAGGAAGCGGGGTGCAATCCCCGGTGAAGGGGTTGTAGAGCATGCTGCTGGCCCCCTTAAGAGTGCGGCTTATGAGGACCAGGTACTGACCGTGGGAGCCGCCGGGGATGAGGTAGTTGGCGACGGCGCCACCCGAGCACAGGCGGTTTGTTGTGTTGAGGTTGAGATTGTGGAGAATGTGGGTGCTGGACCGCCAGTCAGTTTTCAGCACCAGCCATGGCATGTCGAGGTTGGGCGGCGGGGACATGCCGGAGATGCGGGTGGTGAAGTTGTGACAGTCGAAGATGTGCTTCACTACCACGTCCTCAGGCAGCTGCTGCAGGAGTTCATCAGAGAAAGTATAGGTTATGGATTTGAACTTAGTATCTTCATTTCCATTATCATCATCAATGGCCAAACATGCAGAAGGTGGTTGTCTGAAGCTGAAGCAGGTGAACGAACTTGAAATGGCATCCTTGAGGTAAGTAAGACCTCTAGCCATTTTCTTCTTTTTGGCAAAGGGGAAGGGAAGAAGGAAGAGTGGTGGTAGAGATTTTAGTTTGGAAAATGCTAGAGAACGATGAATATATATATATATATAAAAGAATGTAAGTATATGTGTGTACCTGAGGAGGTCTTCCGTGGAATTTACGTTACTCAGACGCTCTACAAGAATTGAGGGAGAATATCTCCATCTTTTTGAAGTGGTAGAGGCAGGAACTTTCTATAGTTTTTTACAATCATTTTTCACGTAACCCCGTCCAGTCCTGAAAAACAATGAACAGACTTAATTTTGTTGTACATGAATAATAAAAGAGACCTTAATCAAATTTACCTGAAACCTGACATCTACCCTCCTCATGAAACTTCCTGACCACCCCTAATTTAATTTTTTTGTGAAGTGCTCAACTCCGGAACACTGTTTCAGCGGATAACTAAGTCCAAGAATCTGAGGTTTCTAACAATCCAGCACTGACATCTGAATGGAGCGCAGACAGGGGTTTTGGTCTGGTAAATGATATATATATTGACGTGGGCAGTTTGGTCTGGGATTGTCGTGGTCCCAACTTGTAATAATATTGACATAAATAAAAGGATTTTATAGCAATTTTCCGTTGCTGGATCAAGGAAAACAATTAAATCAGTAGAGCGGACTTTGGCACCTTGTAAAGAGTTCTATCAAACGGAAGATGTAAAAATTAGGAATAGGATAATGATCAAATAAATTAATAATATTTTTTATTTCAGAATTTTTAAAATAGTAATTGGGACGTAACTAATGTTGGACAATGGGTTAGCCACAAATTTAACCGAAAGGAGGACTAATCCGGAAACCTTTGTTAACATCTTTTCGGGTGTAAACCCAACTTTGAGATTCGGTCGGTGGGTGCCAAGAACCCGACTTTGAGATTCGGTGGGTCCCACCTCTCTCGGAAGTCCATCTGCTTTCTCCGTTTCTTCGCCCTTGGTGGGTCCCACTTCTCTCGGAAGTTCGTTTGCTTTTCTCCGTTTGTTTGCACTGTGGGTCCCACCTCTATCGGAAGTCCTTTGCTTTTGTCCGTTTGTGGCTCTTAGTGGGTCCCACATATTTCGGAAGCCCCAAAAGTGTACCACAGCAAACAACAAAAAAACGTAAGGCCCCACCTCATAAGGAAGCGGAGCTTATGTTGGTCCCATTAGATGGCTCTGCAAGTGCTCTACTCAACGGATTTGGTTCCAATTTCCTCTCATTTTTACTCTACCAGAGGAGTGTTCTCTTTTCAACCCAAAGGTGCCAAAAGTGTACCACCACCATCACAAAAAACAAAAACAAAAGAGGGGAGTTCTCTTGTTAACCCATTTTTTATCTACAAATTTTGATCCTTGATTGACGTGTTTGTGCCATTCTTGCTTTGCCTTGGTCATCCTATCAAGCTTGGAAAGCTTGCGTAACAAAGATGATATGAGAAGTACTGCACTTGTTTTCTGCAGTAAACGTATGTTTTTACAGGCCTGCAGAACATTATCTTTTGATCCATTGGAAGCTAATGTGGTGTGTTAACTGTCACCTTTTAAAATGCGTGGTGCAATTTAGTGTTTTCCATTTTGTACACTTAATACTTTTCCCTTGCCATCATAAGCAGTGCATGTAAATTTGGCTTGTATTCATCCGTGAGCTATGGTTATTTGAGTCAAGCTTGTGCAGTATTTTTTTTTCTTTTGAAGCATACGTTATGCACTCTATAACGCTTTACATTTTGTTCTTTGAAGTTTTTGTGCATGATTGACATGCCTGTTCATGTTGGTACTTCACTTTGGCCATTGTATGACTGACATGTGAAGTATGGTTGTTTTGAGTCATTGAAAGCTTATTTAGTAATTTTGGTCTTTTGAAGTGTTTGTTGTGCAATCTATCGTTTTTCATTTTGTTCTTTGAAAGTTCTGCTTGCGACTTACATGTTTGTAGAAATGCTCCTTTGCCCTTTCCAACATATGATCTTGTCAATTTTACTTGTTTTCTGATATGAAGTATGTATTTTTCTGTGTCTTTGAAAGCTTATTATGTAGTACATAAATGACAGGCGTTCTGAGCTCTTTTGAGAAATATCTGGTGAGATGAACTGTAGGGAAGGGAGAATTAAGAGGCTAGAAGTAAGGGACGAAGGTGATGGTGTTGATCATTTGAATGATTGACCTGAAACTTTACTGATTAAAGTATTGTCGTCTATGCCTATTGGGGCTCCATTCAACACAAGTGTGTTATCAAAGGGATGGAGGTTTTTATGGAGTTACCATCTTAATTTAGAATCTGGAAGTGATGATAGTGATAAACTAGTTAATGGTTCTGGCTTTTCACATTGGGAGTAAAATTGAAAGTTTATCCATTAGTAGGGTCTACACAGAGGATCAGAAAAAAACCATTGACACATATATTCTTATTGCTATGTTAAATCGTGTTGAGAAACTCAAGCTGCTCCTGGTCACCCATGCATTCTACATATTGCCAAATTGCCTTTTCCTATGTGAACCACTCGTTTGTCTGGAATTGAGGTCTTGCAAGTTCACTCCACCTCGATCAATTCGTTTGGTGGCCCTCAAGACCCTTTCTCTTATATCTAGTGAAATGAGTGAAAGTCCAATGGTGGATATCACTTCAAGCTGTCCTGTAATTGAGAAGCTTAAGTTGGAATCGCGCAATAGTTTTGCTGACTTGACTATAGTTTTGAGAAACCCAAGTCTGGTGGAGTTGGAGGTATATGATTATCATCTGACTGATGGGGGAATAGAGATCGATGAGTCATATGTGACATCTTTGGTGATTATTTCAGATAAACTAAGGAATCGGTATATGTTGAGCAATTTATCTTCTGTTACAAAAGCTACGTTCAGCCTACAACGTTTTCAGGATGAGCAAGATAACTTCATTGTAGTGGCGCTTATTAGTAGTCTGGGACATGCTAAACATCTTCATCTGTGTTTTTTATGCCTTCAGGGAATCTCTTTCCCTTTGTTACTTTTGCTAGCTTGCCTGCTATTCTGTTACTTGCTTGAGAATTGGGATGAAGCTTGTAATAATGAAGAAACTCCAGATTTAAATTGTGAAAGCTGCTTTGCATGTAGGAAACTGTTACCTTGGATTCCAAATTGCCTATTATTTGTTTCTTTCATATTAAATGGATTTTACCATCATTTGAGATTGTGATAAATAGTTTATATACTGATTTTATTTATATTAAAATTACTTAGTAATCTAGAATTAGGCTTGCCGACAAATGAAGTACCTATACACGAAATGATTTGGATGGAACACATATAACCGTACTGTGTAGGCTTCTGAAACACATACATACCTTATCTTACCATTAATTTTAGGGTCTTTATTTGTTTCATGTTATGTGTCCAATTCTTATGTTGATCATATGTCATTGGTCCCCCGTTTTAGAGTTCGATGTGATAGTCTGGTAGCTGAGAGGCAGAGGCTTCCCCACAGTAGACTTTGAGATCATCAAAGGGGAAGTTCATGTTTGCCTTTATCAACTATAGAGTTGGTTGCGTTTGACTCTATTTTAAGTATTAAGTTGCTTTCATTTGACTCTATTGAATACGGGATTGGTTTTGTTTGGCTCAATCATGCTCAATTGACCTATTGCTTCTAAATGCAGGTCTTTATTAGCCATCCTTATCATCCACTTGAGACAAAACTTGAAATTCTCTTATGAATACAGAGACTGCTGGGTTTTTGGGGATCTAAGTTGCCGTCCAGGACTTTCTCTTCCTGTGATTGAGTTCTCATCTACTTAGTGGAATCTATAACAATCCTATCTGCTAGAAAATTGTATGAATCCTTGATTCTTCTCCTTCATTAGAACATTGATTATCTTTTTTAATAAATTTTTAGCTGGCCTTTACATAATAAGAATTGTTTTGATAATCGGATGCATTTACATTGTGAGAAGGACCATGGAGACTGGAAAAGTAGGGAGGTTAAGCTGCAGAGCAACGATGCTGGATATGATCACTGGGGGATTTTCCTGATGAATTATTGATTAAGATTTTGTCTTCCATGCCCATTCGCAACTCAATTCGCACAAGCAGAATCTCTAGAAGATGGAGGCAGTTATGGAAATATTCTCTTACTTTAGAATTTGGATTGGATCTCCGTGATAATTCATTGATGAGGTTTTAGCTCGACATCAAGGCAGGAAAATTGAAAACTTGACTGCAGCTTCTTGGGGTTACATTGAGGAAGAGGATCCCCAGATTGAAAAGTTGATACGATTTGCCATGGACCATCATGTTGAGAAGCTCACATTGGACTTATTAGACTGTGTTGATGAGGAAACCAAGGACCTTTATGAAGCGGAAATCCTGTACAAGTTGCCAAATTTCCTTTTCCTTTGTGAATCACTTGTTCATTTGGAATTTTGGTCTTGCCAGTTCAGCCCTCCACCTTTGATTCGATTGGTCGCCCTCAAGAGTCTTATTATTTCAAGTAGTAAACTGAGTGATAAAGCTATACTAGATTTCACTTCTTCCTGTTATTAAGAAGCTCAAGTTAGAATCTTGCAACGCTTATGCTGATCTGATTATAACTTTGAGAAGCCCTACCCTTCTAGAATTGGAAGTATGCAATGATATTCCCACTGAAGGTAAAGTAGAGATCGATGCTCCGTTTTTTATATCTTTGAAGACTACTTATAATCTAAAGAAGAAGTACGTCTTGAAGAATTTATCAATGGTTACCAAAGCTACGTTGGACTTAGAAGAAGCAGTTGACTTCAGTTACCCAACCAACTATGGTGTCATGAATGTAGTTGAGATTATTAATTCTCTAGTGCATGTTAAACATCTTCAGTTGAGTAGAGTATGCATTATGGTATGCTCTCTTTCTCTTTGTTTCATTGTTTACTACTACTACTTTTCAGAAAGGTTAACCATATATTTTGAATCAGTTTTTTCTTCGTTGTTTATTTATTGCTGATGCTTGTCCTATAAATAATAAAATTGTTGACGTTATTATGTCTTTCTTTTAGTGTGAGGCATTTGATTGTATTTTTTTTACGGTTGAGATCGATATGCCAAAAGTGAGCTCTTTATTTATTTTCTTGCAGTTTTACAAGTGGATAATTTTTTTGAAAGATTTCTCTTCGCTGAAGAGTGCCATTTTAATCTGGGGAGCATCAATCTCTGTAGCAATTTTAATTATGTTGACTTTTGATGACAGACATGATTGGCTCGTTTAGACATTTTAAACATCTTTAATTTGGTTGTTTCTGCCTTCGAGTTATCTTTCTTCCCTGATAATTTATTCTTCTTTTTTATGTTATATTTGTTGTGTGAGGTGGGAGTTCACACTCAACGAATAAACTAAATGTAGGAGGACTTGTACTTGTATTGTCTATTGCTTTTCTAATAAATCATCATTGAATGGTACTTTGTGTCTACAACCATTATTAAATGCCTATTGGTTTCCCATTCTATTTTGAGAAAATCAAATTATGAATTGAGTTTTTAGAGATGAAAATAGGTGTTACAAGTACACTATGTATGCTCATTGTCGACAATAACTTCTAGAATATGGTGTTGTAGGGGACTAAACCAGGTATAAGTTTAAACATAGATGCGTAATGTGAATTATTTACGTACATTGATGATTAAATATGTGTCAATAAATTAATTAGTTGACATTTTAGTTTTGATTAATTTGATACTACGCCATTGCATCATTTGCTCATACTTAATGCTTTCATTCTACTTTGTTTAGGAATTTCCAACTATCTAGTAATGTTATTTATTTTTTATTTGTGACATATGAACGTTGATTGGTTCTTGTCTCATGGGTTTTGTGCTTTATACTAACTCTCAATTTTCTTTATCTATTTGTTTTGTTAAGATACTTTCCTCCAATGTTATAGAAGATGGACCATCTCTTATCAGATGTACAAATCTTGTTGTCAGTATTGGATTGTTGAAACTGGATCTTCTTGGACTTGGCTATCTGCTGAAACAGTGTTCTCGTGTTGAGCATCTTACAATAAAATTAAATTATGCGTGGTCAGGAAGATTTTTGAGGAGGGTGGATGTCAGGTTTCAGGTAAATTTGATTAAGGTCTCTTTTATTTCTCATGTTCGACAAAATCAAGTTTGTTCATTATTTTTCAGGACTCCACAGGGTTATGTGAGAAAAGATTGTGGAAAACTATAGAAAGTTCCTGCACGCTCCTTCACCACTTAAGATTGTGATATTTGATTCGCCCCCTCAATTATTGTAAAGCGTCGAACAGAGTTATTAAAAATTTTGCTAGCTAACTTGACAGGCTTGGTGAACATGACAATTAAGATTGCTGACAAAGGATTGCTTTCATCTCTCAATGTCTCTCAGAACACTCTGATTACATTTGTGTAGATTCTGCCTAGTGTTTTGGTTTGGATTTTTTGAATGTGTGGAACGACTATTGATCATTGTCGTTAATTGTTTTTGTGTTTAAAAGACTGGTAATTATTTTTATATTTTCTTTTCGGTTATAAAATATCATATTCCAGCTTTGGTGAAGTGTGGGGAATTTTTCGTTCTTATACCTTAGCATGTTGACATATTAAAGTTTATCTTCCTGTTGATGACAATCGGGTTTGCTGCTTCTACTGTTATCTTTCAAGTTAAACTGTATGCATCAAGAGGAGAAATTTATACTTGTGTCTTAATAAAATTCAATTGTTCACGGTTACCGTTAACTAAATTTAGCACCATTTCTATTACGTATACTTGAGAAAATTGTTTTAGGCTCATCTGCGATTCATGGTGACGTTATAATTGATAGGGCCTAGAAACTATTTAGAGGGAGGTGATAGAGAGGAAACCCAGGGAAGAAAGGTATTTATAATTACACAATTTAATTCATTATCCATTTTAATAAAATTAAAGAATACATCCTGATTTACAAAATTGCTTGTAAAAATCCATCGTCAAATTGATTTAGATTTGAGATGAAATTTGTATGAAAATAGTGGTGCACGGCCTATGATTTCTCATAAGGCTCGAATTGATAATGGGGGAGTACTCTCCAGATAAAATATTTAATATTGTGATTGTCGATAAAAAAAATAAATTTTTAAAAATTTCATTTTAAGTAATAGGGTATACACTAAAATGGTACGAAGGCTTAAGTTATCTCGTATCTATCCACTATTAGCTATAGTAGGATAATTTCTTTTGTCTCCTTGCTTTTTCTCACTTGTGATTAAATCTAGGCCAGCGAATGGTTAAGTCTGGACCCACACCTAGCTGACGGAGTTTCTTGGTCTGGGATTGTTGTGGGTCCAACTAGTCATAATATTGACATAAATAAAAGGGTTTTATAGCAATTTTCCGTTGCTGGATCAAGGAAAACAATTAAATCAGTAGAGTGGACTTTGGCACCTTGTAAAGAGTTCTATCAAACGGAAGATGTAAAAATTAAGAATGGGATAATGAACAAATAAATTAATAATATTTTTATTTCAGATTTTTTAAAATAGTAATTGGGACGTAACTAATGTTGGACAATGGGTTATGCGTCAAAGCATGTCGCTGGACGCTAGCCACAAATTGAACCGAAAACCTTTTTTAACATCTTTTCAGGTGCAAACCCCAGCCAAGAGCCTAACTTCTTTTTTTTCTTTTTATTTTTTTTAAGTAGCCAAGAACCCAACTTTGAGACTTCAGTTGCTTTGCTTTTGTCCATTTGTTGCTGAACCGGGGAGTCTTGGTGGCTCCCAACCCCATCGGAAGCACCAACCTCAAAAGTGGGCAATCGGTTGATTGGTTTGTAGATCAAAAGTGTACCACCACTGAAAACAAAAAAAATGTAGGCTCCACCTCATAGGGCAACCGAGTTCATGTTGGTCCCGTTAGATGCCTCTATAACTGTTCTACTCAACACTCGGGGAAAAAATTGCTGAAACAAAAATAGTGTAAAACTAACAAATATAGAATCATGGAGTAGGGATAGGCACATTTTATATAATTGACTAGCTAGCTAGCTTTTTATAAAGTATATGACATTATTTAACAAGCATTCACACATTTGGGCGGTGTGTTGTGTTGAGGTTGAGATTGTGGAGAATGTGGGTGCTGGAACGCCAGTCGGTTTTCAGCACCAGCCTTGGCATGTCGAGGTTGGGCGGCGGGGACAAGCTGGAGAGGCGTCTCCAGGAGCAGGAGACGGCAGAGAGGCGGATGAGGGTGGTGAAGTTGAGACAGTCGAAGATGTGCTTCACTACCGCGTCCTCAGGCAGCTGCTGCAGTAGTTCATCAGAGAAAGTAGAGGTTATGGATTTGAACTTAGTATCTTCATTTCCAGGAGAGGCGTCTCCAGGAGCAGGAGACGGCAGAGAGGCGGATGAGGGTGGTGAAGTCGAGACAGCCGAAGATGTGCTTCACTACCACGTCCTCAGGCAGCTTCTGTAGCAGTTAATCAGAGAAAGTAGAGGTTATGGATTTGAACTTAGTATCTTCATTTCCATTATCATCATCAATGGCCAAACATGAAGAAGATGGCTGTCTGAAGCAGGTGAACGAACTTGAAATGACATCCTTGATGTAAGTAAAACCTCTAACCATTTTCTTCTTTTTTGGCAAAGGGGAAGGGAAGAGGGAAGAACGCAGGTAGGGGTTTTGGTTTGGCAAGTGCTTGGGAACAAGGAATATATGAAAGAATGAAAAGAGGTGACTTGTGAGGAAGACCTATGTGTCTCTTCAAACTCCTCGATCTGTAACCATTGCAATTCCGTACATTCATTTTATAAAGTTGACTATCACGTCTGCATTCGTAACTGATGCCATTTTGACTCTTGATTTTATGTTGAACTTTAAAATTTTATTAACCTATCTTCCTTGAATTCTATGGTTGATGGACAAATTTTTTTAATTGCTTTTTGAAGTTACAATTATATTGGATCATAATGAGGTGCTAATCTGGATTGAAATTGAAGAACCTTTGTAGAAGCTTTACTTTTAAACACCCAAAAGTCTATTTATTTTATTTTCAAACTTTTTGCAATGGACGATATCATTCTGAGAGTTTTTGTCCTTTACTTTATAGATCTTAGAGTTTATTTATTATTTATTAATCAATTTTTTGATTTTGTGAAGTTCAATAAATATTACACATTTCTTCCATGTTGGAAATTTGCTACCTTATTAGCGGTACAATACTCTTTTGTTACTCTATTTGAATAATTTAAGTGTATTCTTTAATGAAAGGGCATGCACCGGGTGTTGTGTCTTTCGAGATAAGATTACAGCTATTCAGTGACCTCCAATCCTCTAGGATGATATGCACCCTGTTACGAAATCATTTATGGTTACACTTTTAACACCTTATCAATGGATATAACCATTTTGGTAAGAAAAATAGGTGTCATTTTTTATCATAAAACAAATATTATTGACAAAAAATTTAAAATAATACACCTCACTTAAATTAATATATATGTAATATATTTCTTAAAAAAGATGGTAATTTTATAATTTATTTTTAATTTAAATTGATTATAATTTTCTTCAAATGGTCCACCTATTCAACAAGTATAAAAATTTCCTCCTTTTATCTTTATCTGATGAGATAAATAAAAGGGAATGTTTTTTGGTTCACGGGAACACACAAGGATAGGTCATATAAGGTAATCATGATTATCTTTTGCTCCAAATTGGATATAATCTTATATCATTTGTATACAAAATAATTAGTTACATATTAATTTTTATATAAAATGCAATAAATATAATCACTTTTAGTAAGGTTGGCTAATTTAAAATTTTCATTTCATTTACACTGCTTTCTTGCCACTTTTAATATCAGAAATAGTTGATATTTTTGTGTCAACTACATTTAATGTGAAACATTAGATTACAAGAATGGTTAGATGATAAAAATATTTTTTCCAAGCATGTGAGTTGTTGCCAATACTAAGCCTTATCTTTCTTAATTTCAAGGTGCAAATATTGTCAAATGATGACTAAAACTTTAGCATGGGCTCAAAAGTACTTTACACTTTTAGCCAATTAATTTTAGATGTTACCGGTTCATGACCGATTTATTGCTTAATTTGAATTAACAAGTTTAATAAGATTGTGTGTATGTTTGTATGAAAATTGGTTTATCAAAGATAATAAAATCAAAATAAAAATAATATTAAAGTAAATATTTTTGTCAAATTGCATTTGACTATAAAATAAAGTATTCTTAAGCAAGTGATATAAACTTTAAGGTACTAAATGTCATAGATAGGGTGAAAATATAAGTAATAAAGAGATTGTAAGCTAAAGTCTTTTATATTTACCTAGTTTGTAAATTTATCTATTCCATAATTTTAAAATATTAATATATACAAAATCCGATAAGAATGATGATTTGTGAATCATTTATCAATCTATCAAATTCAGATTGAATATGGTGATTCAAAGACCAATTCTAGCAATTCAATCAAAATATGGTTTTAGAACTTGGATTATGACAAATTCGAAATGAATCCTTTGAATGGGACCAGCTCAAGGATTTTGACTTCATTTTTTTCTTTCTAACATTCAAACACATAACTTTTGTAAAACCCGCGACTCGAGTCAGGGTTTTATAGTCGTTAGCCAGCTGGTTTGACCGTAGTTTGAGTCGGTATCAGCTTTCAGAACGCGTGTGCAGGGCTGAGGCCGACCCGTGCGCACGTGCTATGAGGGTTTATGTATACCCAAGTATCGATGATAGCGTCAGATATGCATCAGCAGACTGAGTTATCAGTAGATATGAGAGTATACAGTTGATGATTTTATTTTATTTTTATGTTGTGACCGTAGAATTAGTTTAGGCCGAATAACGCATTAGGACGCGTTAGATGGTATTAGGGTGGGTTATTAGTTATACGACATGTAATTTGGATGTTGTGATATTTTGTTTGAGTTTATGGGATTTTTCCCAATTTTTCTGGATTTTTCTAGGATTTATTCCGAGTTCGTTATCATTCTTGACTCGAGCCGGTGTCGAGTCAAGTCTTATTTACAACTTTGCCACCCCCTATACTTCTCATCTTCCTCCCCCAACCCGTGTTTTCACTGCCGCCGCCCTTGAGGCTTTTCCACCGCTGTCGACGCCACCTCGCCGCCGGTCGACGCCGCCCAGCCCGGTCGTGCCGTCGCCTTGCCGCCTCGACCACGCCCGGCCACCGTCCGGCCGTCGCAATGCCAGAAATCGCCCTCGATTTCCCTCCGTTCCCGACGCGATTCCGCCGCCGTCTGCGCCGGACCGCCGCCGCCATGACGTCGGAGCTTCTCCCCTCGACCTCCCCTACCTTTCCCCCTGTTTAGCACCGCCGTCGAGGCCGGCCGTGGGTCTGATCGGAGCGGCCGACCGCCCCGGCCGCACTCGACGCCGCCGTTGGTGGCCATCGCCGCCGCGGCTGCCCTCGTCGTCACCACCATTGGGTTCAGCTCACCGAGGCGGTGCTAACCCCTACCTCCGATTGCCTCGCCGGAGCAGTCACCGGAAAACCACCGGAGCTCGGAATAGTCGCCAGAAAACCGCCGACTCACCTTCACCGCCTTCGTCCGTCGGCACCGATTTCAGCGCCGATCGCAAGGTGGTTCTTCCTCTTTTTTAGAATTATTACATACATGTTGTGGTCATAGTAGCATATTAGAATTAATTTTATTAACTTCATGATTTTAGTTTAATTAATCGTGATTATGATAAACATGTGATGATTAGCGTAAATTGTGTTGTATGATGTGAATGCTTAGTAATGAAATTGTTAGTAAACCATTGAATAGTTAATTAAATGCTTGTTAACTAGTTAATTTATGAATTTGTATGAATTAGGTTTTGCATGCTAGCATTAAGTTAAACAGATTAAATTGATTAAACCATTGTCACCTAATTAGAACAGGTATGCTTTGAAATTGGAATTAAAAGTGCTAGGTAATAAGTAACATATGAAATGATAAAATTATTAACTTGCTTGACAATTAGAGATGTAGGGTAATTGTCGAGATAATTGTCATGTTTGATTAGATGCATTGTATGCATGTGGATATATTAGTTATATAGGCGTGCATCATATATGTATGGGCGTTAGTAAATAGTTATGTTCATGTAGGTTCGTTGCAGGAGCTCGCCGTCTAGGCACGAGACTGCGCTTGGAGCTTCTGACAGGTCCGTTAGGACACGCTTCTCAGGTTTTATCGCTCCATTCTATCGGTGATTTGATTTATTGATCGTAGGACGTGTCAGGTGGATGATTTATTGGACCCCACCTAACACGGGTCACCTGGTCGATGTTTTTCGGAATTAATAACCCTCGAGGATGAGATCCCTCGAGTTTGTTTTCGAAAATAAGATCCACCTCAAGTTGCCTTCGGGCCTATTATAATAAATCCCGACCCAGCCCTATAAATAGTTTTATCGAGTTTTCAGTGAGACAAGAGAAGATGAGTCGACTGCACATACCATGAGCGGATGTCGTGCCAGTCAAAGCGGGCTCTGGATTAGTGCCAGCGGACTGTTCCATTCCCGAGGGATCCTGACAACTCCGCGTTTGAGTTCCTCACACCCGGAGGACGTGGAGGTTTACGGGTACTGTTTAGTACAGCGCATGTCCGGACTTGTGGTTCAAAGGGTACTAAAGGCGACTGCCTGAGAGTGGCTCGGTCTACGTGCTCAAGACCAGGAGTAATATGGAGGTTCGGAGAGGGCTTAGGATAAAATTTACGTGAAGTACTGAAAAAGAAGTGCCGAGAGCGGCATAGTACCAGATAGATCAGGATGCTGTTGAGTCAGCTGCTCGACGGCTCCTTTGTAGTTGCCCTTATGAGAGTTCTTGAGGAAGATATATGATGGTTTGCTTTCCATGAGAGTTTGCTCTCATGTTCCAGTTTGATATTAGTTATTTCCGGACCAGTGACACCCGTTGCTGACATTTTTCTACTATATGTAGGTGAGGATGATGATTGGTGTATGCCGGCCTCGACGAAGGAGTAGCGCTTGCATTGCACACGCATACCTGGCGCCGCGCCGACTTTTGCGTAAGATATGATGTGGGTTGAATGATGCTTGTGATATACATGTTGTGTACATATGCATGAGCTATGAGACTTGTAGATCTTGTTTAGAAATGTATGAATTTTCTTAGAAATGTTTTGGAAAAGTTCCAATGTCCAGGATGATCAGCTATGTTGAGTTGAAATGAACAAAAACACGATGAACATGAATTGCAGGTGGGCTAGATGCCAATTACGATATGTGTAGTTGATTTGAAGTCTAGTGTGATATAAATTGTTGTTTTATATATATACATATTGTGTCGTATTTTAACAGGTCATCCCCTTATTGCACTTTTAGGGGAGGTTCTGTCCGTTTTATTCTAGATTTTATGAATTTTATTGCTATTTTAATTATTTTGGTGTGCGGTGATTATCATGACATTCACGTAGTATCCTGTTAGGGTTTTGCATCTCATTCATATATTGTTTGCGCATTAGCGGCGTGCTCCATCTTGAGACGTCGAGAGGGTTATGTCGTAGCCGTTTAGGTTTTGGGTCAGCCAACTTAATCGGTTTACGAGTAGTTCGATCCTTTGTAACAGTTCTGGTCCGGGTTGAGAGTAAACCGGATTGGGGTGTTACAACTTTGAACCTGTTTAATTAGGGTTTATGGTTTAGGTGTTTAATTATGGTTTAGGGTTTACACTGGTGAAGATGTGCTTCCTCCAAAACAAAAGTAATGGGTTTTCATAGGCTATAAACTGAATAATTTCACATGTCTCTGTTGAATGGGTATATACTCATGAGAACCTTTTCACACCACTAGCCATTAAATTTCCACATTGCCACAATGTACACCTGATGTAGACCAAATGAATATCTAAGATACCTTCCCCTAGTTTTAACTCTTCATTAACCAATTGTCTTTCCAACTCCTGGACTCCCCACCTTATTATTAAAACTAGCCAAATTATCCGCACTACCCGCACTATGCGTAAAGAAACATTAAAAAATTTGTGTTAAAATGGTATACATACATTACAAATATAGTTTCTAATTTTATTAAAAAATATATCTTAAGCTTTTAAAATTGTTTAATGAACCTTATACCCCATAAATTGTCACTATTAATCTATGTAATAATAGACAAATAATAAGTTAATTACTTAATAAAATAACTTGAGATGAATGTGAAATTAGAAGATTGTGTACATTCTACTCTCATAGTCATGAGCTCATACAATGCACAAATTGTGTACTAATAAATATTACATTATTTTTTATCTTAAAAATATTAATGGGGCTAGATTTATTTAAAAGATAGAACTATAAAACCTTTTGTCCATTTATAGAAACAAAAAAAAAGCCAAATTAAATTGAACAAAGAAAGAAAATAGGCAAATTAAATTGAAATATAGAAGCAAAAAAAATTGTTATTACAAAGTTAAAATTAAGTTACATAGTAAAAAATATTTAATTGAAAAAATATTTTTCAATATTTATAGAGTAAATAAAACGGTAAAACTACAAGATATTGTAAAAAATATCGGTGGATATTTTAATATTTTTACCCACTATAGGAATTTGAGTACAAGGAAATAAAATTCGAGAGAACAAATACGCAGGTAACGAAAAAATTGTAGAAAAAAGTGAAGATATAAAAGAGGTGGAAGAGAAAATGATGACTATTTAGTAAGGAAGAGTTGTGGAAGGGAAGGGTCACACCTATTTGTAAAAGGAAGGGCCCGGTAAAACTCTTTGTATTGAAGAAATTTATGAGACTATATTTTATTGACTAGATTGTGAGAGACATCTTTTGTAAGGAATAATTACACATATGTAATAAGTCATAAACATTTGTTAATAAAAATCATACCTGTTTAAATAAGTACAACTCTTCATAAATAAGTTTATGTGGCATTATTTTATTGGTCGATTATGAGAGATACATACATATTGTAAGCATGTTTGTTTGTAAATAAGAGTTACACCCGTTTTGTAAATAGGTATGATTCTTTCTATAAATAAGTTTATGTGACATTATTTTATTGGTAGATTACTAAAATTCCCATTTGTAATCTAATGATTTACATTAAATATAGTTGACACAAAATATCAACTATTGTTGATGTTAAGATGGCGAAAGTATTGTAAATGGAAAGAAAATTTTAAATTAGTCAACCTTACTAAAATTGATTATATTTATTGTATTTTATATAAAAATTAATATAAGAAACTAATTATTTTGTATACAAATTATATAAGATTATATTTAATTGTGAGCAAAAGATAATCAGGATTACCTTATATGACCTACTCATGTGCTTTCCCATGAACAAAAACAAATTTAACCCTTTTACTTATCTCATCAGATAAAGAAAAGTGAAGAAATTTTTTTACTCGTTGAAGAGGTGGACCATTTGAAGAAAATCATAATCAATTTAAATACAAAATAAAATTATAAAATTACTATTTTTAAAAGAATATATTACATATATATTAATTTAAGTGAGGTGTATTATTTTAAATTTTCATGCCATTAATATGTGTTTCATGGTAAAAAAAATGACACTCTATTTTTCTTACCAAAATGGTTACATCCATTGATAAGGTGTTAAAAGTGTAACCATCAATGATTTCTCTTAGGGGGTGCATATATCGGCCCAGGGGATTTGAAGGTTAACGAATAGATGTAATCTTATTTCGAAAGGCACAACCACCGCGTAATGCTTTTTCACTAAGGAATACACTGAAACTATTCAAATAGAGTAAAAGAAGAGTATTGTACTACTTATAAGGTTGCAATTTCCCACAGGGAAGAAATAGCATAATCTTCGTTTAACTTCACAGAAATCAAAAAATTGATTAATAAATAATAAATAAACTCTAAGATCTATAAAGTAAAAGATAAAAACTTTAGGAATTGTATCATCCATTGCAAAAAGTTTGAAAATAAAATAAATAGACTTTTGAGTTTTTAAAAGTAAAGATTTTATAAAGGTTTTTAAATTTCAATCGAAATTAGCACCTCATTATGATCCAAAATAATTGTAGCTTCAAAAAGAAATTAAAAATAAATAAATATCGCCCATCAACCATAGAATTCATAGAAGTTTAGTTAATAAAATTTTAATGTTCAGATCAAAATCAAGAATCAAAATGACATCGGCTCCAAATGAAATAAAAGTTATGAATGCGGACGTGATAGCGAACTTAATAAAATGAATGTTCGGAATTATAATGGTTAGAGATCAAGGACTTGGAAGAGACACATAGACCTTCCTCATGGGTCACTATCGTTCATTCTTACATAGATATATATATATATATATATATATATTCATTATTCTCGAACATTTACCAAACCAAAACCCCTATTCCCTCTTCCCTTCCCCTTTGCCAAAAAAGAAGGAAATGGCTAGAGTCTTGGCCTCAAGGATGCCATTTCAAGTTCATTCACGTGCTTCAGACAAACATCTTCTTCATGTTCGGCCATTGACGCCCCTCGACATGTCATGACTGGTGCTGAAAACCGACTGGCGGTCCAGCGCCTACATTCTCCATAATCTCAACCTCAACACAACACACTGTCCATGCGCAGGGGGTGCAGCCGTCCAACTACCTCATCCTCGGCGGCTCCCACAGTCAGGACATGGTCCTAATAAGCCTGCACTCCTATAGGGTAGGCAGCAGCATGCACTATCAACCCCTTCACCAGGGATTGTATCACGAGAGGTGCCAAAGTCGTTGCGCTCCCTCTTTGCGCTTATCTGTTCATTCCCATGGACGTCACTAGTAATGCCGAATATCCCCATGTTGTAATTGAAGGAAGGGAATATGTTCGGTACAATATCCACAATGACCGAATCGCCATGATTAGCTATCTAGTAGAATCTTGCGGGAGGTTGCTCGTGGCCTCTCGATATGAGTCCGAAATTGGGTGTAGGGTTTTGGGAGATAGAATTGAGGGGATCAGGTTTAGTGTGGTGGTGGAGGAGGGGGAGCAGATGGTGTTGGTGGACAACTTGGCGATAGAATGCTGTTTGTGAAAAATGGAAGCTCGAAGTCATGGTCATGGTTCGAGCAACTAGCTTTCTTCGCAAAGATTTGCATCTACTTCGTTTGGAAGATGAAGGATATTAAGAATAGTTGTTGTTGTTTGGGTAAGTCCCCTCTCAGTACCCAAGGGGAGGGTGAGTCAAGCTTTGTTGTGCTTCACCCCAATCCCTTTCCTTCGTTAATCTCACCTCTTTAGATTACACCAAATCCAAGCTCAATGAAAAAGCATACCATGTTGAACTTATTTGAGTATTTGATCATTTTTTCCCAAATGTGTGAATGCTTATCAAATAATCTCATATGATTTTATGAAAAGCTAGCTGGCTAGTCAATTATATGAAATGTGTCCTACTCCATAATTATATTTGTTAGTCTTACACGATTTATGTTTCTGCAATTTTTTCCTCGATTGTTGAGTACAGTAATATAAAGTGGTCTAATTTAATTTAAATGCAGGTATACACAAGTAGGGCTATGTGTAATTGAGTAATTCACCTTTCAAACACTTGACTTAATAGGATAAACCAATCCAAATTAGCACTGATCACCCCAGGCCTTATTAATGAAAATGATTAGAGTATTTTGATATGCTTACTACATGTATTGTGATACACTTCATCATTTCCCCCTTCAATTAAGTACACAACATAGAAAGAGTACCATAGATACAGGGAGGAGAAGATTATGAGAGGTTAAGCCATAGCCTTCCTTTATTTACTCTCCCTATTTCTTTCCTTTATTTTCTCGTGAAAAAAATTACTCGTCAGGCATTGCCTCCTCCCTTCTACTTTGTCTCTCTCTCTTGCCTTAGAGGCTTGCATCCAAAAAAAATAATCCATAAATAATAAACCAAAAATTTTGTCAAATTTCATGTAAATGTAAACTCACCACAAAAAAAGAACGACAAACGGGTAGCCAGCAAAGGTGGGAAGATTAACTTTTGGTCCATTTCTCTCTGCCTGATAGGCACAGGAAATTTTGCCCACTGTTTTTGCATCTAATGGCATAACTGCGGGGGGCAGTTATGCCAACAGCGGCAGTTATTTTCGGAAAACCAAAACAGTTGTTACTTGATTAGTAACTATTAAAATAACAACAACAAAAGAGCAGTTATATTGATTTTTAGGCTGGTATTAGCCCATTGCAAGGCATAAAAAAGAGAAAAAAATCCTACAAATTTTCTAAATCAAATCCACCCCCTTGTTCTAAAGTCTAATTGAGCCCTCCTCTAATATAGGCTTGGTTTTCGTCTAAGAGAAACTTAATAGGTTCATAAAATAGGTTAATAAAAAATACCAAAGAAATGACAATAACAATTAAAAGGTGTCTCATCGTTACCCTTAATAATAAAGAAATTCCAAATTATATGGTGGGGGGATTCAAAGAGAACTCAACCACCCGAGTCGGTTTTCTCAATGAGTTGGTTCTCTCGTTAGAACACAAGGCAGTGTTGCTTTCAATGGAAGGCCAGAGCGTATTCCCACGATGGGAGTCTAACTTTAATTGATCAAATTTATTTTTAAAAAATAAATTAAATATCTATGAAGACATAAATTTTCTTCTTTTTTTCAAGGATTATGCGTATTTCACATTTATTTTCATTAAGAGTCAAATAAAAAAATGCAATTTTTATATTTATGAAATAATAAATTTTGTATACAAGCACAATCGTAAAACTATCATTCTATGAAAATTTCAAATAAAATTTTCACACAACCAACCCGGGTTTAGTTAAAAAATATTTATCTCAAATAAAATTTTCACTCAACCAACCCGGCTTTAGTTAAAAAATATTCACCTCAAATAAAATTTTCATGCAACCAACCCAGCTTTAGCTAAAAAATGTTCTATCTTACAACGGGAGGTTATATAAGAAACATAAAAAATGGCAACTACTTAAAAAAACTTCTAATTATTTTTTTAAAAAAAACTGCAACTACTTTCCAAAAACTGCAATTATGATTCAAAAGAAGAAAGGAAACAAAACCGCTAACTACTTTTTAATAAAAACCTGCAATTGTTACTCTGTTGGTCTGCCGCTGCCCATGCGCGTGGGATAGTTAGGGCCGACGAGAAGGGGTGGCCAGGTGGGGCAGAGGCGCAAGGAGGGGGGATGGGGTGGACCCAACGAGGGGAGGCAGGGCCGGCAATGGGACGGGGTCAGGGCAACGGGAAGGGGGTGGCGGGGCGGTCAGAGGCGCGAGGAGGGGGACTGGGTGGTGTCGGCAGTGGGAGGCGGAGCGGGGCGGGGCAGGCAGGGGGAGCGGGGCTGGGCAGGGCTGGCAAGGTGGTGCCAGCCGGGAGAGGCTGGGCAGGTTGCTGGCAGTGGCGGTAGGGGTGAAGGAGTGGGGTCGGGGGTGGCATTCTCGTAATTAAAAGTTGACTCGACTCTGACTCGAGTAAAAAATAATAACTAATTTCAAATAATTTTAAAAAAATCCAAAAAATATCATAAAATATAATATACACAATAATGTCAAAATGACATAAATACATAAGTTTTATATATTTATGTTATGAATTATAAAATTATTTTATATGACCGATTAGACCGATTCAACTGAACCGATTCTTGATCGATTTAAACCGATTCGATCTGATTCAGTGACTCCCTCGAAAACCAACTCGATTCCGATTCCGATTTTTGTAACTATGGGTTCACTCATTAGAACATGAGGTATTGTTGCTTTCAATGGAAGGCCAAACGTATTCCAACGACAGAGTCTAACTTTAATTGATCAAAATTATTAACAAAAATAAATTAAATATATATATGAAGACATGAATTTTCTTCTTTTCTCGAGGATTTTACGAATTTCACATTTGTCTTCGTAAAGAGTCAAATAAAAAAATGCAATTTTTGTATTTATGAAGTAATAAATTTTCTATACAAGCACAATCCTAAAACTATCACTCTATAAAAACTTCAAATAAAATTTTCACGCAACCAACCCGACTTTACAATGACAACTACTTAGAAAAAACGACAAATACTTTCAAAATAAAAAAACCGTAACTACTTTTCAAAAAAAAAGGCAATTATTATTCAAAAAAAGAAAGGAAAAAAATCGCTAACTACTTTTTTAAAAACCACGCAATTATTATTATTCGGGAAAAAAAAGAATTAAAACTAGGAATTGGGGCTTAGTTGAGACGATTGTCCACTCCGCCCCCCAAGCGCTTAGAATAAGAATCGCCGCCGGCGTCGGGAGGGAAATTCTTAGCATCCGACTCCGATCGTTGCTTGTCATCTTTGTTACATTTACATGGTGGATGGAGTCGATGGTGTTCGGCCTTGTCATTCATAACTACCGCCTCTCATTTACATTGCCCTGCTTCTGTTACTTGTGGAATAGATATATTTATATGCTCCCTCTCTTTGTTGGTGAGCAAGATTTACAGCTTCCTTGGCCCAAGGCTATTTTTATTGTATTCTTTGCAATTTGTATTCATTTTTGTTTCTTTCTTGTTCAATGGATGATCACTGCATTGCCGACATATATACGAAATGATTTGGGTGAAACACATATAACTGTGTTGTGTAAGGCAATCGTGCTTCTGAAACAATTTGTGTTTATATTTGTTTGTTGAATGTATGGCAATCTACAATCACTGCATTGCCGAAATCTCATTATATGATATCAAATTATTTGACTCAATCGTGCTTGATTGACCCATTGAATATGGGATTGGTTTTGTTTGGCTTAATCGTGCTTGATTGACCTATTGCCTCTAAATGCAGGTCTTTATTGGCCATCCTTATCATCCACTTGAGACAGAACTTGAAGTTCTCTTATGAATATTGAGACTGCTGGGTTTTTGGGGATCTAAGTTGCCGTCCAGGACTTTCTCTTCTTGTGGTTCAGTTCTCATCTGCTTATTGGAATCTATAACTATCCTATCTGCTAGAAAATTGTATGAATCCCTGATTCTTCTCCTTTATATTTTAAACGTTACTTTTTCACCAAATTAGGGTTAGTTTTTTATTTCTGGTTGTCATGTGTGCAATTAGAACACTGATTGTTTTTTAAAATAAATTTTTAGCTGGCCTTTACATAATATGAATTGTTTTGATAATCAGATGCATTTACATTGCGAGAAGGACCATAGAGACAGGAAAAGTAAGGAGGTTAAGCTGCAGAGCAATGATGATGGTAATGATCACTTGGGGGATTTGCCTGATGAATTATTAATTAAGATTTTGTCTACCATGCCCATTTGCGACTCAATTCTCACAAGCAGAATCTCTAGAAAATGGAGGCGTCTATGGAAATATTCTCTTACTTTAGAATTTGGATTGGAGCTCGGTGATAAGCTCATTGATGAGGTTTTAGCTCGACACCAAGGTAGGAAAATCGAAACTTGACTGCAGCTTCTAGGGGTTACATTGAGGAAGAGGATCCCCATATTGAAAAGTTGATACGATTTGCCGTGGACCATCATGCTGAGAAGCTCACATTGGGCTTAGACTATGTTGATGTGGAAACAGAGGACCTTTATGAAGCGGAAATCCTGTACAAGTTGCCAAATTACCTTTTCCTTTGTGAATCACTTGTTCATTTGGAATTATGGTCTTGCTAGTTCAATCCTCCACCTTTGATTCGATTGGTCGCCCTTGAGAGTCTTATTATTTCAAGTAATAAACTGAGTGACAAAGCGATACTGGATTTCACTTCTTCCTGTCCTGTTATTAATAAGCTCAAGTTAGAATCTTGCAACGCTTATGCTGATCTGATTATAACTTTGAGGAGCCCTACTCTTCTAGAATTGGAAGTATGCAATGATATTCCCACTGAAGGTAAAGTAGACATCGATGCTCCGTTTTTTATATCTTTGAAGATTACTTCATATAATCTAAAGAAGAAGTACTTATTGAAGAATGTATCAATGGTTACCAAAGCTACATTGGACTTAGAAGAAACAGTCGACTTCAGTGACCCAACCAACTATGGTGTCATGAACGTAGTTGAGATTATTAATTCTCTGGTGCATGTTAAACATCTTCAGTTGAGTAGACTATGCATTATGGTACGCTCTCTTTCTCTTTGTTACATTGTTTACTACTACTACTTTGCAGAAAGGTAAACCATATATTTTGAATCAATTATTTCTGCATTGTTTATTTATTGCTGTTGCTTGTCCAATAAATAATAAAATTGTTGACATTATTATGTCTTTCTTTTAGTGTGAGACATTTGATTGTATTTTTACGGTTGAGATCGATGTGCCACAAGTGAGCTCTTTATTTATTTTCTGACAGTTTTACAAGGAGATCATTTTTTTGAAAGATTTCTCTTCGCTGAAGAGTGCCATTTTAATTTGAGGAGCATCAGTCTCTGTAGCAATTTTAATTATGTTGACTTTTGATGACAGACATGATTGGCTCGTTTAGACATTTTAAACATCTTTAATTGGGTTGTGTCCGCCTTCGAGTTATCTTTCTTCCCTGATAATTTATTCTTCTTTTTGATGTTATATTTGTTATGTGAGGTGGGAGTTCGCATTCAACGAATGCACTAAATGTAGGAGGACATGTACTTGTATTGTCTATTGCGTTTGCACATTCTATTTTGTGAAAATCAAATTATGAATAGAATTTTTAGAGATTAAAATAAGTTTTACAAGTACACTGTGTATGCTCATTGACAGCAATAACTTCTAGAAAATGGTGTTGTAGGGGACTAAACCAGGTATAAGTTTAAACATAGATACGTAATGTGAATTATTTACGTACACTGGTGATTAAATATGTGTCAATAAATTAATTAGTTGACATTTTAGTTCTGATTGATTTGATACTACGCCATTGCATCATTTGCTCATACTTAATGCTTTCATTCTACTTTGTTTAGGAATTTCCAACTATCTAGTAATGTTATTTATTTTTTATTTGTGACATATGAACGTTGATTTGTTCTTGTCTCATGGGTTTTGTTCTTTATACTAACTCTCAATTTTCTTTGTCTATTTGTTTTGTTAAGATAGTTTCGTCCAATGTTATAGAAGATGGACCATCTCCTATCAAATGTACACATCTTGTTGTCAATATTGGATTGTTGAAACCTGAAATTCTTGGACTTGGCTATCGTGCTGAAACAGTGTTTTGGTGTTGAGCACCTTACAATAAAATTAAATTATGCCCGGTCAGGAAGTTTTATGAGGGCGGTGGATGTCAGGTTTCAGGTAAATTTGATTAAGGTCTCTTTGTATTTTTCATGTACAACAAAATCAAGTTTGTTCATTGTTTTTCAGGACTCGACCGGGTTATGTGAAAAAGGATTGTGGAAAACTATAGAAAGTTCTTGCACGTTCCTACACCACTTAAAGAAGATTGTGATATTTGACTCTCTCCCCTCAATTCTTGTAGAGTGTCGAACTGAGTTATTAAAAATTTTGCTAGCTAACTTGACAGGCTTGGAGAACATGACAATTAATGGTGCTGATGACAACGGATTGCTTTCATCTCTCAATGTCCCTCAGAACACTCTGATTACGTTTGTGTAGATTTTGCTTAGTGTTTTGGTTTGGATTTTTTGAATGTGTGGATCGGCTATTGATCATTGTCGTTAATTTTTTTGTGTTTAAAAGAGTAATAAACTCTGGTAATTATTTTTATATTTTCTGTTTTTGTTATAAAATATAATATTTCAGCTTCCGTGAAGTGTGAGGAATTTTTCATTCTTATACTACCCTAGCATGTTGACATATACAAGTTTATCTTGCAGTTGATGACAATCGGGTTTGCTGCTTCCACGGTTAATCTTTCAAGTTAAATTGTATGCATCAAGAGGAGGAAATTAGTATTTGTGTCTTAATAAAATTCAACTGTTTACTGTTATTGTTAACTAAATTAGCACCATTTCTATTACTTATGCTATACTTGGAGAAATTTGTTTTAGGTTCAAGTGCGATTCATGGAGATGTTATAGTTGATAGGACCTAGAAACTATTTAGAGGGAGGTCATAAAGAGGAAACCCTGGGAAGAAGGGTATTTATAATTACACAATTTAATTTTTTATCCATTTTTAAAAAAATGAAGGAATACATCCTGATATATAAATTTGCCAGTAAGAATCCATTGTCAAATTGATCCAGATTTGAAGGAAATTTGTACAAAAATATTGATGTACAGCTCATGATTTTTCTTGAGGCTGAAATTGATAATAAAGTACTTTCAAGATAATATATTGTGATTCTTGATAAAAAAAATATTGATAATATATTAATACCCGAGACACCTTTGCCACACAGAACAAGTAAAATAGTAAATTAGTGCTACAAGCCATGAAATACATGGAATTATTTACATAGTTCTTTAGAGTTTAATATGACATAATAAGTCCACAATGACTTGATAACAATATATTTATTATTTTTTAATTATAATAATTTATACAAATAATAGTAAATTTTGCTATCTTAAAATAAATCCACCTTTGATAACTTCAAATTTAATGCCTTGGTTCACCTTCTTGTTGTCCTAAAACCTTTCAAAGTAATTTCACCGTTGCGTATGAAGCACCAAAAATCGTGGGATAACAACGGTGAAGAAGGTGTTCTTATTATTTTAAGAGTGATAATGAAACAAATGGAATGCTTCTGATTAGTTTATGGGGTGTGCCTTTTCGTTGAGGTGTGTAGCAATTTACCATCCAATTTTGAGGAGCAATCCAAAAATACTATAATGGTTCTGTTGCTTTAGATATTTTATCTATCTCCTGTCGAGCAGTCAGAGTTGTGATATTTTATCTATCTTCTGTGAGCAGTCAAAGCTGTGGATTCTGTTGAATGTCTGCTATGTAATAATGTGGAGGCGGAGAAGTTGGTGGCTTTTTGCTACTGCACTGCTCCGGTGGCACCTTCTGGGCGGCTTTTCGACTCGCTTACCGGTGGCTTACCCGATGGTGTTTCTTGGTCTGGGATTGTCGTGAGCCCAACTAGTAATAATATTGGCACAAATAAAAGGATTTTATAGCAATTTTCTGTCACTGAATCAAGGAAAACAATTAAATCAGTAGAGTGGACTTCGGCAGCTTTTAAACAGTTCATCCAAACGGAAGATGTAAAACTTAGGAGTAGGATGATAATGAACAAATAAATTAACAATATTTTTTATGTCAGATTTTTTAAAATAGTAATTTGGGCGCAACCAATGTTAGACAAGGTGAATTGCTCAATTACAGGGAGCCCTACTTGTGTATACCTGCCTTTAAATTAAATTAGATCACGTTATAGTACTATACTCAACAACGCGGGAAAAAATTGCTGAAAACAAATATAAAATTATGGAGTAGGGATTGACACATTTTTATGTTGGACAATGGGTTATGTGTCAAAGCATCTCGCCGGCCACAAAGTGAATTGCAAAGAGACGATCAGAAAACCTTCGTTAAGACATTCCTCAGTCGCCGAGAACCGAGAAATTGCTGGAACCCAACTTTGAGACTTAAGATCCTCTGCTTTTGTCCATTTGTTTCAGAACCAGGGCCTCTTGGTGGGTCGCACCTCTATCCGAAGCCCCAACTTCATTGGCCACCAATTGATTGGTTTGTACATCAAGTGTACCTCCACCAAAATGTAAAAAAATTGTATGGCCCTGCCTCATGGGCAACTCCGTTTATGTTCGAACCGATTTTAGGGAGCGACCCGGTGGAGATGCTGGCTCTGCAATTGTTCTACTCAACCATGGGAGAAAAAATTGCCGAAATAAAAATAGAGTAGAACTGACAAATATAAAATTATGGAGTAAGGATCGACACATTTTATATAATTGACTATCTGGCTAAATTTTTACAAATCATATGAGACTGTTTGATAAGCATTCACACATTCGGGAAATATAATCAAATACTCAAATAAGTTCTACATGGTATGCTTTTCTGTTGAGTTTGGATTAGGTGTAATCCAAACTGGAGAGAATAACGAAGGCAAGGGATTGGGGTGAAGCACAACAAAGCTTGAGCCACCCTCCCCTTGGGTACTGAGAGGGAACTTCCCCAAACAAAAACAGCTATTCTTAGTATTCTTCATCTTCCAAACAAAGTAGATGCAATTCTTTTCGAACACCCTACACCCCATTTTGGACTCGTATCTAGAGACCACGAGCAACTCCCCGCATGATTCTACCAGATAGCAATCTTCAAATTGCATGGCGATTTGGTGGTCGTGGAAATTATACCAAACATATTCATTCCCTTCAATTACAACACGGGGATATTCGGCGTTAAAAGTGATGTCCATTGGAATGAAAGGATCAGCGCAAAGAGGGAGCACAACGACTTTGGCGCCTCTGGTGATGCAATACAGCTCACCTTTGTAGAAGAGCACGTCAAGATTAGCTTCCATATTATCCAACCTAATCCAATACGAATCGCGAGGTCTGCATATGTAGAGGTTTCCTCCGAAATCCAATGCCGCCACCACGCAGCAGCCATTGCCCAGGTTGCTCGGAGACGGAGCACAAGAGGGCCGAGCAACGTCTAGCAAGTGTATTTCTCGCCCCGGACAGCCGGGAGCTTTGTACCAAGAAGGATGCGGGGTGCAATCCCCGGTGAAGGGGTTGTAGAGCATGCTGCTGGCCCCTTAAGAGTGCGGCTTTTGAGGACCAGGTACTGACAGTGGGAGCCGCCGGGGATGAGGTAGTTGGTGATGGCGCCACCCGCGTGCGGGTGGTGTGTTGTGTTGAGGTTGAGATTGTGGAGAATGTAGGTGCTGGACCGCCAGTCGGTTTTCAGCACCAGCCATGGCATGTCGAGGTTGGGCGGCGGGGACAAGCCGGAGAGGCGGTTGCGGGTGGTGAAGTCTGGACAGTCTAAGATGTGCTTTACTACCACGTCCTCAGGCAGCTGCTGCAGGAGTTCATCAGAGAAAGTAGAGGTTATGGATTTGCACTTAGTATCTTCATTTCCGTTATCCTCATCAATGGCCAAACATGAAGAAGATGGTTGTCTGAAGCAGGTGAACGAACATGAAATGGCATCCTTGAGGCAAGTAAGACCTCTAGCCATTTCCTGCTTTTTTGGCAAAGGGGAAGGGAAGAGGGAAGAGGGAAGAGCGCAGGTAGGGGTTTTGGTTTGGTAGATGCACGAGAACGATGAAAATATATACGAAAGAACGGAAGGAAGTAACTTGTGAGGAAGGCCCATGCGTCTCTTTAAACTCTTTCGTCCCCAACCATTCATTTTATGAAATTACTATAATGTCCCCAACCATTCATAACAATGACGACGCCACCGGTTTGATTGGTTTGGTTTGTACATCAAAAGTGTAACGCCACCAAAAAGTAAAAAAACATGTAGGGCCCACCTCACACGGAAAAGCTCGTTTATGTTGGTCCCACTAGATGGCTCTGCAACTGTTCTACTCAACGGATTTGGTTCCAATTTCCTCTCATTTTTACTCTACCAGAGGTGTGTTCTCTTGTTAACCCAAAGATGCCAAAAGTGTACCACCACCATCAAAAAAACGAAAAGGGGGAGAATCTCTTGTTAACCCATTTTTTATCTACAAATTTTGATCCTTCATTGACGTGTTTGTGCCATTCTTACTTTGCCTTGGTCATCCTCTTAAGCTTGGAAAGCTTTCGTAGCAAAGATGATATGAGAAGTACTGCACTTGGTTTCTGCAGTAAACGCATGTTTTTACAGGCCTGCAGAACATTATCTTTTGATCCTTTGGAAGCTAATGTAGTGTGTTAACTGTGACCTTTTAAAATGCGTGGTGCAATTTAGAGTTTTCCATTTTGTACAGTTAATACTTTTCCCTTGCCATCATAAGTAGTGCATGTAACTTTGGCTTGTATTCTGCCGTGAGCTATGGTTATTTGAGTCAAGCTTGTGCAGTATATTATTATTATTTTTTCTTTTGAAGCATATGTTATGCACTCTATAACGCTTTCCATTTTGTTCTTTGGAAGTTTTTGTGCATGATTGACATGTCTGTTCATGTTGGTTCTTCACTTTGGCCATTGTATGACTGACATGTGAAGTATGGTTGTTTTGAGTCATTGAAAGCTTATTTAGTAATTTTGGTCTTTTGAAGTGTTTGTTGTGCAATCTATCGTTTTTCATTTTGTTCTTTGAAAGTTCTGCTTGCGACTTACATGTTTGTAGAAATGCGCCTTTGCCCTTTCCAACATATGATCGTGTCAATTTTACTTGTTTTCTGATATGAAGTATGCATTTTTCTGAGTCTTTGAAAGCTTATTATGTAGTACATAAATAACAGGCGTTCTGAGCTCTTTTGAGATAATATCTGGTGAGATGGACCGTAGGGAAGGGAGAATTAAGAGGCTAGAAGTAGGGGACGAAGGTGATGATGTTGATCATTTGAATGATTTACGTGAAACTTTACTGATTAAAGTATTGTCTTCTATGCCTATTAGGGCTGCAATCAACACAAGCGTGTTATCGAAGGGATGGAGGTTTTTATGGAGTTACCATCTTAATATAGAATTTGGAAGTGATGATAGTGATAAACTAGTTAATGGTTCTGGCTTTTCACATTGGGAGTAAAATTGAAAGTTTATCCATTAGTAGGGTCTACACAGAGGATCAGAGAAAAACCATTGACGCACATATATTCTTATTGCTATGGTAAATCGTGTTGAGAAACTCAAGCTGCTCTTGGTCACCATGCATTCTACAAATTACCAAATCGCCTTTTCCTATGTGAATCACTCGTTTGTCTGGAATTGAGGTCTTGCAAGTTCACTCCACCTTGATCGATTCGTTTGGTGGCCCTCAAGAGCCTTTCTCTTATATCTAGTGAAATAAGTGACAGTCCAATGGTGGATTTCACTTCAAGCTGTCCTGTAATTGAGAAGCTTAAGTTGGAATCGCGCAATAGTTTTGCTGACTTGACTATAGTTTTGAGAAACCCAAGTCTGGTGGAGTTGGAGGTATATGATTATCATCTGACTGATGGAGGAATGAGACCGACGCCCATATCTGACTGATGGGGAATAGAGACCGACGCGCCATATGTGACATCTTTGGTGATTATTTCAGATAAACTAAGGAATGGGTATATGTTGAGCAATTTATCTTCTGTTGCAAAAGCTACGTTCAACCTCCAACGCTTTCTGGATGAGCAAGATAACTTCACTGTAGTGGAGATTATTAGTAGTCTGGGACATGCTAAACATCTTCATCTGTGTTGTTTATGCCTTCAGGGAATCTCCTTCTCTTTGTTACTTTTGCTAGCTTGCCTGCTATTCTGTAACTTGCTTGAGAATTGGGGTGAAGTTTGTAATAATGAAGAAACTCCAGATTTAAATTGTGAAAGCTGCTTTGCATGTAGGAAAGTGTTACCTTGGATTCCAAATTGCCTATTATTTGTTTCTTTCATATTAAATGGATTTTACCATCATTTGAGATTGTGATAAATAGTTTATATTCTGATTTTATTTATACTAAAATTACTTAGAAATCTAGACTTAGGGCTTTTATGTTGGATCTATACCAGGAAGCTTTCCATGACTGTGTACTGTATTTTTCAGGTGATTAATGACAGTATCAATTGTTTTTTTAATATCCCCTTCTATATCTTCTATTAACGCTGTCCTCAATTATGATCAAACTGTGATTGTAGTTTCATTTTCCAGCTAAAATTGATGAACTATAATGCAGTTTTATTACAAGGCAACTGTAATGAATAAACTAACATATTTCCTTTTCCACTTCTTATATGAAAGGTTCTATTCATCTATGAAATAATACGTAAAAGGGGTCCTTCTATTCAACCTGCAAGCCTGGATATCAAAACTGAATTGGTGAAGTTTGAGATTCCAGGTCTTGCCCATGTGTTGAAACTGTGCTCCGATACAGAGAGCCTCAAAATCAGACTAATTACTGACAGAGTGCATCAAATATTTTCTGATTAATGGTTTTAGAGTGGGATGATATTTGAGGAAAAGAGTGATTTCGAGTGCCAAGATATGACTGATGTACAATTCATGATGGTTCCGTTTCCTTGCTTGTAAACATTTTAGTTTTCTTTTACCATTTCTGCAGGATTTAATTGATTATAATGAAGGCAATTTTTGGGCATCCATAGAAAGTTCCGCTGCCACCATTTTACAAAGCTTGAAGAGGGTTGTGATTCATGGGTTTTTCAATATAATCTCCTTACCACGAAATCTTGACGAATATATAGAAGGGAAAGGAAGAATTTTGGGTTTGCTTTGGCGGGAAAGCAAATTGGTAAAAATCTTGCTTGGAAATTTGATGAACTTGGAGAGTATTACTATCGCTGTTTTTAAGGGACTTGTGTAGTAAGTGTTCTCCTATGGGTAGAAAATTGCTTTCGTTTCCAAGAGCCTCTGAAAAAGCGTAGTTAAGGTTCTTGTAGGTTGTGATGTTCCAACTTTTTTATTTTTTGTATCTGTTGATTATGTTATGGGTTTTTTATTCCATCCCTAGAAATGAAGGTTCTTGTTACCAAGGCTTTGTTCTTTTACTATTTATACAGAATTATAATATGATTGATTAGCATATTGATCAATATGTTGCTGCCGTAAATCAAGAGGTTGTACACTTGAGGAAATGTTGGCTTTGGAAGCCTACTCTGCTGCACTGTGTACCTCTTTGGAGCACCTTCCAATATGATACCTCTGATTGTTGGTATCAGGATGTTAATGAGCTTAAAATGCAATTGCCCTTGTTTTTTATGGTCTTGAGAAAGAAGAGAGCTTGTATAAAAAGTAAAGAGT
>JAURVB010004976.1:0-12640 GCA_033002965.1 Piper betle
TACTAACAACCCTACTCATCTACTAACAATATTCATAACAACATGTTTATTGATATTTAAAATAGCATATATGTAAGAGTATAACAAACAATTATTTTCCTAATCAATATGTATATCATCAAAAACCATAGATGCTAAATAGATCTTTGGCCATTGACAAGCACCAAAATATGTGTAAAAGGCCAATAGATACCTCAATTAAAGGCTCCGTGAGATTCAGATTAAGTTGAGATGTAGACTTCAGACCAATATCTGTCATGAAAGAAGAACTTCCAACGATGTCTCTATCATATTTTCTGTTCAACTCTAGCTCAAACATCCACGGCTCTATAAATGGCTCCCACATGACCTGAGGTGTTTCATTATCAAAATAGTCCATACATAGGAAGTAAAAACACAGGTTTTGTCTCCACGCAAAAATATAAGGAAAAAAGACGCACCTTGTCTAAGTTCATATAGCTGACAAGTAAGTAGCCCTTGAATGACACTTTCATACAATGTTTAAGCACATTACCATGTAGGACTACGTTCTTCACAAGAATCTCCAAGAAGGGACCTCTACAGTTCCACTACCAGAAACAATCACAAAAAAAGGAACAAAAAAGCTTTAATTTCCACATCATATATTTAACAGTTTTAACCAAAAAATATGTGTGCGAGTATGCATTATATATAGGGCTACACATTTAATAACAAAGACACTTATGGTACAAAATTAACAAAAAAGGTTTTTGCTAGCTCAGAACATGCCCTCATTTTTTAAGAAAAGCTCATGAAAATAGTCCTATTTTACAACAGATAACAGATCATGCTAACGGATCACGTTGCACCAGCCATGCACAATCATAGAAAAGATGCCATGCCCATGCCAATGACAAACATGTGGCAAAAACAATACAAAAAGCAAATTTGAAAAGATGCAATGCATTATCAGTATATTCTATTCTAGAGTAGCTGTAACACGATTCAAAATGTTGCAACTCATGCTTTCATATATGGCATTTATTCTCAACCCAAAATAGAATATATTCCATTTCCCTGGTACTATTAGATTTGGCGTCACTACTATTTAAAATTTTCTATACCCACCTAAATGCATAGATAGCATAATCAAATTGTAGGAGACTATTCATATTAGCAAACTAACAAACATACCATCTGATCACTCAGAAGCAACGACGCCTTATTCAAGAAAATATTGAATTCCATAGAGTGGAATGACGTTTGAGATGACTCAATGAAGGAAGAAGCCTTGACATCATGCCAGAAATAGAGCACGTGAAGAGATAATAACACCTCCAAGTTTTCAACATAAACATCACATATAATGTCTGACAGCTTCTGATTTTGATATATTTCACCAACCACATTGAGTTGAACCAGCTGGAAAAAAGGAATCGACCTTACTGCTTGGTTGTGAACCACGTCAAGCTTTCCACTTATGCTGTTCAAAGTAACATTGAGTTTCATCATGTTGCCGCCTATGTCAATATCAGTTTTTCTGCTATTTACAGAAAATGAAATGTTTTTGCAGTCTCTTCTCTCAAAATGAGCATCCTTATCAGTTAATGAGCAATGGATGTATTTACATTGTTCTAACGCTTCAGGCTTGGTCCACACAGGTAAATGAAAATCAATGCCAATTTCTTCTGACTTCAAAATCCAATGGAAGGATTGAACAGGGTCCTCAGCTGAGAAGGCCTTAATTTCAGATTCATGAACACTTAAATCAGGGACAAGATAAGCAGTGTCAGAGGGTACTACCATCATAGAATTTCTAGAATAGCTACTGTAACAGCCAAGAAGTGAGATGAATTCAACCCAATCAGAAAGATACAACCAAACCTCAAGAGATGGAATTCCAATACTTAGTTCGCTTTTGTTCTCAGAGAACTGGACACTGAGAACAGTGGATGCTTCATTACTGCCATTTAACAAGGCCAAATTTACACGATTAAGAAATGAATACAAACGTAGAGAGGATAGAGTGGCATCCAAGGAAATAAGCATATCATTTCTTAAAAGTCCACAAATAGAAAGATGCACTTGTGCCTCTGCAACCAAATTCAATGGACTTGAGATCTTCGTTTCTGATTTAAGGAACTTTATAGACAATGACTTGATCAGAAACTTAATGTGAGAGTAGGTCTCAGTTGAGGCGCTACCAAATGCACCAGCACTTACAGCTTCCTTCAAATTCTTCCTCAGTCGCTTAAACTGCAAGATGTCAGCTGTGTAACATTCAGATTCTCTGCCTACATTTGAAATCTCATTCACAACATCAAGGACGGCTTCAAAAGCACATAGCAGGAAGTTTTCTGCATAAAATGAACAGCAAAATCTATTAAATAAGCAAAAATTGTTCAAATCAAATCAACAAGAAGAATAAAGAAACAAAGTGGTAAGATCTTGTAAATTAATACTCCTAACAATTCAAGCTGCTAGAAAAAGCAATTTTTTTTCAAACAAGTAGAAGCCTTCTCCAAAGCAACAGGTGTATGAACACACATGCAGGGGAAAAGCACTAAAGCAACCAGACACATACTATAGATTAATACTCAGACCCACCTTCAGCGTTTATTTGACAACAGTCTACCATCATCATGACAGCCGTTGAAAAAGGAGATGAATCATGTGGGCCTTTGCTGCAGGGTATTCTCAACCACATATCAGCATCAAGCTGTGGAACCAAACAAAAATTCTTACTGTCACTCTCCGGGTCAGGTTCTTGTCTTTTGTCAACAATCAAAACCGAGATAGAGATCTTATGCCCAAATACATTGAACATATCCACTTTATCAACATCTTGATTAGTTGAAATAATGCACTCCGCCGGAACACCTTCCAACTTATCAAAGCAGGACGACTTTAAAATAAAACCGAAATATAAATGGCAAAGTTCAAGTTTGACAAAGAAACTGGCCTTTCCTTCCACCGGAAAAATCAAATAAGAATCAACTATTTCAAACTTGTATGTTGGACTTGACTTGCCATCCTCATGTTCTTCAGCTGCAACTTGTTCTTTTTCGTACAAAGTCCAGTCAGAAAGTGAAAAGTAACCAATTAATATAGCTAAGAACTCTGCAGATAAGGTACAACTAACATTTTGGATACCTAAACAAACTTCTATTTTTGGAGATAGCTCGTTAACAACCCCTTTTTGTACTCGTAAATTCACAACAGAAGAAAAATCTTGTGATGCTGGTCCAAATAAAAAGTCATGGGTAGGAGAAGCTGACCATGGTGAAGATAATCGCAGCCCTTCCGTGGACAGTAGTATGTTCCAAGATTCAGGCCCTCCTATAACAGCAGAATCAGCATTTGGAACTGTTACTGTAACAACAATACAGGTGGCATCATGAAAATGCATCCTAACTCCACTGAGATGTACATTAAAACAAAATAATTCAGCTTTACTAGAGAATCCAGACTCCACACATCTCCTGCTTGACAAACTTTGCCAAAGTAGACTTTTTCCTTTTGTTTGATATGTGGTTAACATTCTTCGTACTAGGAAACCGTTCTCTCTGGAGCGTTGAAAAATTTTCAGAGTTATCCAGGTTTCCAAACGGAGCCAGTTTGCAAACTGCAATAAATGGAAAATTATACATAGCAATCCCAGAAAATAGAGAAGAACCAATGTCACGATAATTTGAAAATCCAAAGGACTGGAGTTCTATCTCTTTAAGCATATTCCAGTCCACATTCTCCAGCCTTGAACCAAAAGAATTGCCAGCAGAAGATATTGAGGGCTGCTTAAATAGTTTGGCTAGCTTTCTATAGAATGCTTGTAAAATTCCAACAAGCTTCGGGTAACAATGCAATTCAATGTTGTCAAATGATAATGTATAGTTGGGATTGTCTATGTTACCACCACCTGATTTATAAAGTAAAAGAAAGCACCCATCAATGAAATTTCCCTGAGAGTCTCTGCCATCTTCGTTCTTGTACTCAAAATTAGTCCAAGATTCAACGCCAGAAGAGTTCTTGCAAGAGAACAGTGTACAACTGCCTGGTTCACTTATTAAACCACAAGCATTCACCTCAATACTTTTAGCAAATATTAAGTACTCCACGTAATTCTGCTGATCGTAACTGCAATAACATTTAAATTTCAGAAACACAACTAAGGCAGCAATGGTGCGACAATAAATTCCTAAAGCTCGTATTGAAATCTTACGCAAAAATAAGGGAAAAAATGGATGTTCAGCGATAAATACATCTAAGAGGAAAACTTTGATGATGCTTTTTCCATAAAGTGGACTTGGCACGATCAGGTTCAGCCAAAGGCTATCAGATGAAAGCCTCATATTTTTTATCTCAATTGGACTCCTGTTAGCATTTGTTTGGAACTACTACCTTTATGATATGAATAAATCATTTTATATACCAAACAATAGCTGATTTAAAGTGAAATAACATCGAGAGACAGCATTAAATAGTATATCTGAAATATATATATATCATCTTTGTCGTATTCATCATCCACGTAATACAAAATAAATGTGGTCAGGGTGTGGATCCTATTCGTCCCCTCATACATCATAGACCATGACAATTATCAAATTGTAAGTGTCCACATCCTTTCAAAAAATTTCCATGCATGTCCTCTTTCACATTCCTCTAAATGTCAAAAGAAAAGAATTGTGGTTAAAAAACCAAAATGAACTTGGACTGGGGGGCGGGCAGTTTTATCTGTATTAAGCTGGCTATCTAGGCTACCCATTCAACACATGACCAAACCAAACAAAAGCTCTTATTGACGGGTCAGTCCTCTTGATGGTGAAAGTGATAAAGAAACATGATAAAAAAACTTGGTCAATAAAGTTTATATTCTGTGTACATGTTTGTGCACAACAATAAACATTATACTTGAAACGCACCGCATTTTCAGATTCTCCAAAGAAAAATTGAGGACGACACTATTCTCGGCAACATTCTCGGCAACACTGTCGACGCATATATGGAAAGTAACATGGCTTAGATCAAGAGAAACAGAGTAATTGAGAATAGTCCCATCAATCTTCTTGGATGAACATGTCGCCATTGGTAAATCAAGGAAAGCAGCCAATTCAACAAGAACATTACAGATCATAAAAGAAAAATGAGAAACCACCAGCTGTTGACCCACACAAATTATCTGTATAAAAGACATGAGCAATAAAGAAAATTGACATATTTGGTTAAATAATAATCAAGAAATACTAACGATGAGTACCTCCAGTTGTTTCAACGAAGTTTCATCAGGGAATATGCTAGTTCCTAAAGTCAATACAACAGTTGATTTCTCCAGAACTGAGATATCATGAAGATCGGGTATTACTAAGTTCACCTATAAATTGAAAGAGATCAAGTACCAGATAAGAAATATCTTGTAGTCAACAGATCAAGAAGAAAGACAATTTAAATTTTAAGCAAGTTTGTTTCAAAGGCACACTGACCTCAGCATCACATACATCAATCTTATAGTGATCATAGAGGTCTGGAAGCTGATAAGTAAGAGGTGTGTCTGTGTTCAAGTCTGAATTCAATATGTTTGTAAACAAATAACTAACATAGTCTCCATGTGCAAGGTCAAGAACATCCTTCTTAGAAAGAGACTTGAAGGCAAGGGAACCAAACTTCAAAACCTACACAGATTAGTAAGACTTCTATGTAAAATTATATATTTAAATGAAACAATGCAAGAAATAGACAGTCTATCTAAAGCTGGTGACAATAACGTAATATATATATTATATACAGAGAAAACTACAAAAAAAAATCTGATAAGGATGAAATCTTCATAAAAAATTAACTCTATATCATATAATGTTTACATAAAATTAAACCTCCAATAATATGTAAATCAAGATATCTAATGAGATAAGGACGCCATAATATGTCATCACATCTCTAAAATTAATAATTCAACAATAATGAAAGATAAAAAAAGAAATACTGCAACTTTCATCAGTAGAGAATACTACCGCACAATAGGCTTCTGAATTTTTATTCCATGGAACTCTTATAGTGACATAGCTGAAATTAACATCTAATGCCATGTTCCCAGTTTTTCCACGGAGGTAACTGTCAGGTTGCAGTAGAAAGTAAAATAAAGACTTGCATAATAATACAACTGACAGTTGGTTAAATGAAACATTTTTCTAACATGGGCAAGAAAATTACTCTGCTTTAGACAACAAACGAGTTCTTGTATCTTCAAATTGGTTAAGTGATGCAAGTACCTGAACACCAAAATTTAACATCCTGATTTTGATGACAAAAAGAATATTTGCAAGAACTCACTGTAGGACTACTGAGAATCCATAGATGTAGATTAGTTTATCCCCACAAATGAGAAGATTATTACACATATATATTTAAAGTATCAGCTATGCAAGTACAAGTTTGTCCCATAAAACACTAATAATAGATGGTTGACATTACAACTATCAGAAAAACAAAAAGAACATAGAAATCAAACCAACATAGACATAGAGAACTATCCAATAAACCCAAACGTATGCTTACCCTATTATGTTGAAACTGAAAAGATTTCCACACTTGATAAATGTTCAATAGATCTAGCATCATGTTGGGACTGTAGACTGCTTCAAATGGCTGAAGAGTAACCTACCAAATGATAAAAAAATACTTTATTTTGACCTTAAGCCACACACTTGAATATCTTACAGGAAATGTTGAACAAGAAGTTTATAAGATAAGACACCTTATACATCTGGCCAATTAACATATCTAAGACACTCAGCAATTACTAGCTATGCAACATTTCTATGACTTTTGAATGTAAAAGCAAGCTAAGATTCAATAGACAAGATTGAGCAAGTACTAATATCAACAACCATACCTTAACAGACAACCCAAAATCATTCTTCCTTGGTGAAGCAATGTGGATTTCAATGAATGGAGATCCATATTCAGACAAGTTATCAACATTGACCTGCATCATATCAAATGTGATGAGCATGGGGAAATACAAGTACCACTAAGCAAAAACCACCCTCTATTGATAATTTACAGAAAACACCTTTTCACCCCTAAAAAGAAGAGTCCTTGATTGTGCATCATTAATCTCCGCTGAATTTAACATAGTAACAACTGTCATAGAATCTTCCCACATTTTCCATTCAACACTTGCTTCATTAAGCGTTGTGTCAACTACTTCCTTGTCACAGTTCCTAACATATATGAAGATAAAAAGCCCCTCAATTACCAGAAAATTGAACATATGCTCGTACAATTGCCACAATAAATATGAAAGCAGAACAGTACATGTTGTGGGTGTGTGTGTTATAGCTTTAGGGATTGCCTTGGGAAAAAAAAGTAGATGTTATATGAAAATTATCCTTCCCAATCACTGCTTATTGTAAGTTCTATACTATTCATTTCAAGTTCCCAGCTGTGATCCCAAAGCAAGGACTTGAAACCCGAACGCACTACCAATGTGCCAATGTGCCAATGCACAAGTAAAATGACTTGATGTTGACCCCTGAAAAGAAGAAGAAATAAGCTGACCTTCAGGCACTGTGCCGAAAAAGAAAAAGCTCTCATTTCAGCCCCAGAAAAAATGTTAAGTCGAATGCATTAAAGAGTTGCATAAAACAAGGTCTCAGCCTGACAATAGTTGGACATCTCTTTAGGAAGATAAAAGAAACCAAGAGATTTATTAGAGTGAGAACCACATTATAATTCAATATATATAGAGCCCCCAAAAGGCATTAACATTTCTCAACCCAAACATGCCAACATTCTTCACCTTTCTAATAGAAATTACTGGTTGATGCCCCTTAGGTAGATTCTCCCTCAAGAAGATTTGGAATTTTCTGCAAGCTATTATTTATTGCATATCCGGTGCTCCATTATGTCATTCAATCATCCCAACAAGAGCATTGTCGTTGGAAAACTGTCATGCCAAATGGGATCTCTCTTAGTCTTTTTCAATGTGCAAGTAGTATGTATGTATGGAGCCAAATCCTCCTCAAATTTCATATTATTGGATCCTCTCTTTTAGAGGGGAGATTAATTGACTGCTCATTTTTTTCCACTCAAGGCCCTTGTTCCAGGATCCAAAACAAGCATCTCTTAATTGATTGCATTACCTAAGGAGAGGAAAAAAGAACCTTCCAAGGCATTTCCACTCAACACTTGGCTTTCAGTGCACCTATTATCTATCCGGTTTAACTCACTTCTGCTCAATGAGGATTTTGGCAGAGTTAGTGTGAGATTGAGTAGTGCTCGCTCGTCCCTCCATGATGCCCAACAAATGCTCTCCATGGATCCTACAAATACTTTCTTGCTTGAGAATGAAAATTGGCCCATCTCAAATCGTTCCAAGAGGAAAACGTAGAAGAAAAATTCTACAAACAGAAATTTAGAGTAAATTGGCAACGGAATGGTGATAAAAATTCTCGATTTTTTCACTCTACGATCGCCTCTCACATTTTAAGAAATCACATTCACGAGTTTGATAACTCACATGGAAATAGATTTTCTAATCCTCAAGACATTGGGATTGAAGCCGAGAGGTTCTTTGAGGATTTTTTACCCACTCATCGTCCGGCCTCCCCTCATCTATTCCTTATCGACGACGATTTACATATGAGCAAGCTTCCATGTTGACTTGTGCAATTAGTAATGAAGAAATCGAAGTTGTTATCTTTAGTGCTCCAAATAATAAAGCCCTTGGCCTAGATGGTTTTATTAAAGAATTTTTTGTATTCTTTTAGGATATCGTTGGAAAAAATCTTATTTTGGCCATCAAGCGTTTCTTTAACAAAGGAAAGCTTCTTCGAATATTAAATCATTTTTTTTCCCTTATTCCAAAAACTCCAGATGCCAAATCTTTTGAATACTTCAGGCCCATCACCCTAGGTAATTTTGTCTACAAATGAATCTTTAAAATTATGGCTTCTCGGCTTACGCTTACCTTGCATTCTTTGATTTGTCTTAATTAGTCAACTTTCTTGAAAGAGGCTGATAAATGAAAATATCTTACTTGCCCATGAATTGGCGAGGAATTTTCACCATCTTAGGGGGCCCAAGAGGTTTTGCATCAAGGTTTAATTTGAAAACGGCTTTTGACAATTCGTTGGGATTCTCTTTGGTCATTCGTGATTTAGGGTTCAACAACACTTGGACTTCTTGGATAAGTGAATGTGTCACCCCCATCATTTAGTGTTTTAACAAATGGATGCAATTTTGGTTTTTTCAAAAGCAAATGTGGTCTCTGACAAGGTTGTCCCCTTTTTCTACTTCACTTTATTCATTGCATTGAAGCACTATCTGTCATGCTTGAGACTAAGGTTTATGAGGGTCTTATCATGCTTCCCATTACAAGAAATGCTCCCAAAGTCTCTTACTTATTGCTTGTCGATGATCTCTCAAAAGCTCTCTTCAGTCAATCTGGCATATTAAATCCACCCCATAGGATTTTGGTACCTTTTCAGGATCAAAAGCTAATATTATAAAAAGTGTCATCTTCTTCTATCATGTGTGTGGCCACAAAAATGATATAGTTGGATTATTTGGCTATCACATTAGGGTGCTTCCTATTCACTATCTGGGTTTGCCTCTTAGTCTAAAAACTCTCTTATTCTATGCATATCCCTCTCATTGAAAAATCAGAGCCAAGATTAAAGGGTGGAAATCAAGTTTACTATCTTATGTCAACGGCCTTCAACTCTTAAAATCTATCTTAAATGGCATGTCTCATTATTGGGCCTCCACCTTCAAGCTTCCCAAGTGTGCTTTAAAGCTCATTAAGTTGTTTGCATCATTCTTGTGAAGAGGAAACTCTGATACTAAGGGTTTTTATAATGTTAATTGGGAGCATATATGCAAACCCTTATCAGAAGGCGGCCTCGATCTTCGAGATATTTTTGAGGTCAACAAACTGGCTTGACAAAACTCTTTTGGCGTGTGTTGACAAACAAAAACAGTTTGTGAGTTAAGTGGATTCATGGAGTTCATATACATGGAGGATCTATTTGGACTGCATACGAATTGTGGATCCTGTGCTTGGAATAATATCATTTCTCTAAGAGAAAAGCTAGTCCATACGTGCTTCTATAGAATTGGCAATGACATGCACACATTCACTTGGCTCAGCCCTTGGCTTAACCAGTGCCCCCTCGTATAAAGATTTAGTAATATACGAATTACAAATTTTGAGGGAAACAACTCCCACACTATTGCACAATCCATCATCAATAGTTCTTACGCTCTCACATCTAGCACTACTAGCACTAAAGAAGTCCTAAACATTCTAAACGAGAATACCCCCTTGTTATCAAATGCAGAAGATAGATAGTATTGGTTAACTATCTTCTACTAGAAAATCTTCTTTCAAGAGTTGTTGGAACTTCCTAAGACCTCCTTCTTCTAGAATGTCATGGCACCCTCTTGTCTGGTCCAAGTATCAGAACAAATCAACATGCATTCATTGTTGGTTGGTCATGTCAAATGTGGTCTTAACTTTGGACAATCTTCAAAAGAAAGGTCTTTATCTTGTGAATATATGTTCTCTTTGTGAGACTTGCCTTGAAACTAGGGACTATTCATTTGCTCTACCAAACCAATTCTTTTGATGAAGAGATTAGTTGGCTTCTTACTTTTTACGTGCAAAATAAACATACAAGTCTCCTCTTAAAGCCTCTTTTGTTGCTTACATTTCTTCCATATGGTATGAGCGCAACAAAAGAATCTTCAAAGACCTCAAAATGCATCATGATTTGTTGGCTTCCTCCATTATCTCTCAAGTGCAACTAGCCTCAGATGTCCTAAACTACAAGCACAAAATTATTGAACATTGTCCTTTCCTTTTGAGCATTTGGTTGTAACTGTTCAAGCACTCTTTTGGAGTTCTTGGTCTTCTTTAAATTTTGACTATATCTGTTTTTTGTATGTTTTTTTCCCTTTGAGGAGTTCAAAATGAAATTATTTACTTCATCAAAAAAACACTAGCTTCTGCCATACAATACAATAATTAAAAAGTTTTGGATTACTATAACTTTCTTGCATACAACCCCTATATGGATAAAAAGTTTTGGATTACTATAACTTTCTCGAGGATTTCTAGTTGCAATTTTTCATAAATTTCCCTTTCGCCTTTTGACATCTGGGCTTCTTCTTTTTTCCCCTCCAAGGTTTTCAAAAATAATTAACTTCATAAAAAGCATTCAATCAAGCCTCCGCAATTTTTCTATGGAACAAAATTGACTTTGCAATTTGCATGTTTACGAAAGGGTAAAAATATTTCCTAAGCTAGATTAAGCTTGTATATGAGAAGTGGGTAAATATATTTGATTCCCTCCAATCATGAACCAAGTAACCAAAAAAAAAACAAGTCAAGAAAAGCAATTGGTGACAGATTCACAACTGATAAATACAACTACTTTGAACCCCACAAATACCTAGCTTGAAGGCAAGAATACAAAAGATAAACCAAAACAAGACAGTCTTTTGATGTCAACAATCAAACAGCAAAAGGTTCCTCCTGACTGAATCTTTTCAATAACTATTTAATTGGTTTACAGAAAAAGCCAAACTCTATAAAAGGGCATAAGCTCCATGATATATAATCACAGAAATAGCTTAAGGAAAAAGAGCGCCTAACTAATATACGGGGACTAAAGATCAAGTTAAAAATTGCACCTGAGCTTAAAGAAAATCTGTTGTATGCTAATCTTCGTCAAGTACACAAAGTGTTTATCCTCAACCATGCTGCAGTCCCCATCAGACAATGGATGGAACTTTGTTGCTTCATATATATCCTGTTAAAATTATAATCATAAAAAATAAATCCCTGAAGAAACAATTTTTTATAGCAGAACTCAAAAATAATAATTACTTTGACTACAGCATCAGAAATCACTCCAGAAAATTGACTAGAGTTCTCTGTTCCACCAGCACCAAGCATACCAAGAGATAACCAATTTAACCAACCACTTTGTCTATTTAGGGGAACATCATTATCAGGCAATTTTTCATCCATTCCATCCAGATTAGATCCAGTTTTATCTGCAGATGTATGGTTCGATAAATAGTCCTGAAAGTGACATGAACTCTCAAGTGATAACGACAAAGAATGCTGACAGAAGATGTAAATTGCAGCTAAATAACAGCATGATGCAATGCATTGTTAAAGACAGAGAAGAGATACATAAACATGCACAAAAACTAACAATTAAGATCAATCCTAAAATTAGAGTACTGAAAAATAAAGACAAAATAGAAGATACCAGGTGAAAATTTAATGACGATGTAAGCAGATAAAAGTTTAATTGATCGATAATTAATAATAGAAATCTTGCAGCAGACAAAGTTAATCCGAACCTAGTTTGACCTCTAAACCGAATGCCAGCTAGAGATCCTATAAGTGTGGTAGTCAAGAATATATTGGGCAAATTTTCTAAATATAAGATGAAAATGAGAACCCGAGACCAATCATTCAAAGCTTAGATACCAAACCAATTACTTACAACTGATGACCAAATTAGAAAATACATCAGTCAAAATGAACATTTACAGCATAAGAGGAAGAAGTCCCAGGATCATGCATCGTCCGAAGTACATGCTAAAATATAAAGTCCATTTTTTCCACAATACAAGTGAAGAAAGCTGTCTAGAGCATAAACCA
>JAURVB010004977.1:0-10247 GCA_033002965.1 Piper betle
ACTGTGGGATCTTTATATATGTTTTTGTTAAATAAAAAATGTTAGTCATATTTACTTAATTCTGAGTAACACCTGGCCAGCTAGGCCCACAATATCTTGAAAAATGGCGGGTCGTTACAATTATTATTTTCCGGGTCTTTACAAGCCGTGGATGAAGAGGCGCAAGGAGAGCCAGTAGCGCCCATGGGCCCTCCGTGGCCGCCTCCTCCTCCGCCGCTGCAATAGGGAGATACCCCCGCAACAGCTCCTCTAGTTGCCCCACTTCAGGCAAGGATGAGACAGGACGTCAGTGCACCCGCGATAGCAAGTAGCGGGTAGACCGCAGGGGGAGTGGAGTAGTTGGAGGTGACAGTGTACCAGTTGGTACGGGACCACAGTTTCCCCGATACGAGGAAGGAGAGGGATCAAATAGATCTGTAGACATGAGGAGTTTGGAACTGTGGCAATATGAGAGGTTAGTGAAGAATGGCAGATGACCTTTCTTTGGGAAGTTGGATGCAGAGGAGGCATTCCTATGGATATCGTCGGCCATAGGAGTGTTTGATAGTATGGCATGCCCCTTAGAACAAACAGTACGCATCATCACAGGAGCATTCCAAGACGAAGCGAAGATATGGTGAAGTTCGGTGCAGAATTCTGTACTTGTTCATTGCAGAATTCTGTACTTGTTCATTGCCAGCCTCAGGACATCACTTGGGAGGAATTCAAAGTGGAATTCGATGGAAAGTACTTTCCACCAGATGTTAGGAAAAGGAAGGAACAGGAGTTCTAGATGTTGAGGCAAGGACCTATGATAGTGGTACAGTACGAGACGAGGTTTAGAGCATTGGAGAGATTTGCACCATATTTGGTTCCGACCGAAGGAAGAAGAATAGAGCGCTTCTATGAAGTCCTCCATGAGATTCAGATGGCATACTTGGATAGGAAGTTTACCACCTTCGGTGATGTAGTGAGAGGTACAGGTGAAGCAGAGTGGGTGATAGCTACACGACCACGTCGACATGTCGACCAGAGGCAGCAACATCTGAGGCCATATCAGCCAGAGCAGGGGGCACAGCAGAGACAACATTTAGATGCGCCAGTAGCCATGAGAGCTATGGATGGCCAGGTTTAGGGCAGCAAAGCCCTATTCTGTCAGAATTGCCAATGCCATCATTGGGGAGAGTGCAGAGTAGGCAAAAATGTATGCTACAACATCGGTCAGCCAGGGCACCGAGCTGCAGAGTGCAGAGTAGGCACTAGGGTTTGTTACAACTGCGGTTAGCCAGGACACAGGGCCGTAGAGTGCAGAAGAGGCACTAGGGCTTGTTACAATTGAGGTCAACTGGGACTTAGGGCTGCAACGTGTCCAACTGGCCAGAGCCAGAAGTTGACACTCCCAGCAGCTCAGTAGATACTTGCACTTCCAGCTCCCCAACAGTAGTCATAGCAGAGAGGCCAACAGGGCCATGGACAAGGCCAGAGAGGTGGAGACCAACAACCACCATGGCAGCAACAAAGGGGACAAGATCAAAGAGGGTACATGGTTGCAGGACAGATGTGAGATCCCTCAACTTAGTCCCACATCTAATACCTATTGGGGGAAGAACCTGTTTATAAGTGGGAATGGACTAGAGATCTTTAACTTTCGGGGTACCCATTTTAAAGCAATGACTTAGCCCATTACGTTGCACTTTGGGCTGGGTCGTTACAAATGGTATCAGAGCCGACCTGGTTCCGTGTTAGATGGTGGGATGGACTAGGGACGTTGGCTAGGCTGCCAGTCACGGGCCAAAAAAGGTCATGGGCTGGGGTTTGCAACGGGCCAAGACTAGACACGTTGGCTAGCCTGCCGGTCACGGGCCAGAAAGGACGTGAGTTGGGGCTAGCCACGGGCCAAGAATAGGCATTTCGGGGATGAAATTTCCTAAGGTGGGTGGATTGTGAGTTCCCTGCCCATTACGTTGCACTTTGGGCTTGGTCGTTACAACAGACTAGGAAGCAGAAGGGTAGGCCACAGCCACAGTTAGCTCAGAATCAGGCCACACAATCTGCACCAGAACAGCAGGAACCACCAAGGATGTACGCAGCCACCGTAGCAGAGGCCCTTGAGGATACGACGGTCGTGACAAGTACGCTTTCTGTAGGCCTTGTACCTGCACGTGTCTTGTTTGATTCTAGATGTTCGCACTCCTTCATTTCGTACATGCACACTAATAGGATTGGATGTAAGATAGAGGAGTTAGGACATTCACTGTTAGTGTCCACCCCCACCGGTAGTGTAATAGCTATAGGTGAGTGTGTGCGTGATGTCCCCATTCAGATTCAACAGCGATAGCTTGTAGCTGATTTAATACTATTCAAGCTACAAGAATTTGATGTGATATTTGGGATGATTTGGATGTCCAAGCAAGGAGCAATGATAGATTGTCGAAGGAAGACGGTGACTTTTCACCATGGAAGGCGCTGCTTTTCCTTCCACGGTCAGGGCCAAGACAATGAGACAACTGGACAAAGGCAGTGAACTGATAATGGCAGTGTTAGTTTGACTTAGCAGAGTGGACCAGGGAAACAGTCAAGTATAGAGGAGATTCCAGTGGTCTGCGAATTTACAGATGTATTTCCTGGGAGATTACTGGATTGCCGCTAGATTGAGAGGTGGATCTTGCAATCGAGTTGATGCCTGGCACAGCCCCAATTTCGAGAGCTCCGTATAGGATGGCACCTCTGGAGCTCAAGGAACTGAAGGAACAGCTACAGATATTGTTGGACCGAGGATTCATGAGACCGAGCATTTCCCCTTGAGGTGCACCGGTGTTATTTGTGAGGAAGAAGGATGGAAGCATGCGGTTATGCATAGATTATAGGATGCTAAACCATGCGACAGTTAAGAACAGATACCCCCTTCCTCAGTATTGATGATTTATTTAACCAGTTGAGCTTAGCAGTCATCTTTTTAAAGATTGATTTGAGATCAGGATACTACCAACTGAGGATTAGAGCAGAAGACATCTTGAAGACTGCGTCCAGGACGAGATATGGACACTAAGAGTTTTTGGTCATGTTGTTTGGATTGACCAATGCTCCAAGCAACATTTATGGACTTGATAAACAGAGTGTTCAATTCGTACTTGGGCCAATTTGTGATTGTCTTTGTGGATGACATACTAGTATATTCTTCATCTAGGGAAGAACATGCGCAACACCTAAGGATTGTGTTGCAAACACTTAGAGAGCATAGGTTGTATGGGAAATTTTCGAAGTGCAGTTTCTGGTTGTCAGAGGTGAATTCTCTCGGCCACATCATCTCAACATCAGGCCTCTTAGTAGATCCAGCTAACATAGAGGCAGTAGTGCAGTGGGAACAACCGAAGACACCTACAGGGTTCAGAGCTTTCTGGGATTGGCTGGATAACACAGACGGTTCATTCAAAACTTCTCTTCCATAGTAGCCTGTAAAACCCGCGATTCGAGTCAGGGTTTTATATTCAGAACCGGTCGGTTCGACCGTTATTTTCGAGTCGAGTCAGTTTCAGAACACGTGTACTGAGCCGACGCCGGTCTCGTGTATGAGCCATGAGGGTCATGTGTACCCAAGTATATGATGATAACGTCATGAACACAGCAGAAAAGAATGAGTTATCAGAATATATGAGAGTATGCAGTTTATTTTTTTATTATGATATATAATGGATCGTAGAATTAGTTTTAAGCCGTTTACCGCGTTAGGACACGTTACGGGCATTTTGGGTGGGTTGATAGTTCTAGAGCATATCATTATGATGTTTTGGTGTTGTTTGATTTTATGAGGATTTTTTCCAATTTTTTTGGAATTTTCTACGACTTAAATATTATTTTTGACTCTAGTCGGAGACGAGTCAAGTAATATTTACGAGTTTGCCATCGAGTCTTTTTCTCCCCCATGCCTTCTTCCCCGACCCTTACCTCGACGCGCCGCCACTGTGCGCGTCGCCGCCGCTGCCGTGGACGCCCGCCCGGCCGCCGATCGTCGCCGCCTAGCCCCGCGACGACGTCGCCATGCTGCCCGACCAGGTCTGGCCCCAATCGGGCCGCTGCGACGCGAGGAAGCCACGCCGCGACGTCGTGCCCGCGTTGCGCTTCCGTCGCCGATTCTGCGACCGGCGACCGGTGCCGCCGCGGTCGGTCGGTCGCCTCAGCACCCTCAGCCCTCCAGCGACCTTCCCCGACCGGAACGGAGGCCATCGCCGCCGTGGCCGGCCGGATCTAGCCACCATCACCGCCGGCTCGGTTTTATGCATTTTTCGGCTAGCCGCCACCTCCGTTGGCCGCGTCGACCTCGTAGATGAGTCGGGCTCGCCGAGCCGGTTCCAAGGGTACCCAACACGACCACTTTCCGGCCAGTAGACGCCGCCGGCGACTGTCGCCGAAAACTGCCGGAAGCTGCCGAAAACCGTTGGAAAACCGAAATTTCTAGAATTCGCCGGAATTCACCGGATCTTCCGCGGGGCTCACCCAGTCGAGCCCGATCGAGCTTCGGACGCCGATGAGCGCCGAATTTGAGCTCCGAGACACGCGACGGAACCCTAGCCGTCGCCGATTGCCGACTACGTGAGGTATAATTACCTCCGATTGAGTTATTTAAAATTGATTATGATTGTTAGCATAGCATGCTAGAATTAACTAGTTGTCATGATGAATGCCATACTATGAATGAAGTAAAGATGTGCATGATGAGATTAAGTAAGTGATCTAATGAGATGAAGTATAAGCATGCTAATTGAGCACGATGTAACTTAGGAAACACGATAAATTGGAATGAATAGGATGATAGAATTATTTTCACTTTTATGATTATTGATTATTGATCGATTATTTGAGGGATGATTATTATGTCGTGTGATATTCATTGATTTTGATGCATCATGTAGTTAGTGGGCGTTAGTATTTAGTTTTGATGTGTAGGTACGGAGTAGGAGCTCGCCGCCTAGGCGCGATGACACGCTTGGAGCTTCTACCAGGTCCGTTTAGGACTCGACTCTGTTTTACGTCTTTCTATTGTATGTTTATCTTATCATTTGCAGGACGGGTTAAGTGGCGTTTTATTGGATCCCACTTAACTCGGGCCATCTAGCCGAACAGATTTCCGGATTAATAACCCCTCGAGGATGAGATCCCTCGAGGATGATTTCGAAAACAAGATCCACCACAAGTTGCCTTCGGGCCTATTATATAAATCCCTACCCAGCCCTATATATATGTAGTTTTCGCGTTTTCAGTGAGACGAGAGATGGAGAAACCGACTGCACGTACCATGAGCGGATGCCGTGATAGTCAAAGCGGGCTCTGGATTAGTGCCAGCGGACTGTTCCATTCCCGAGGGATCCTGACAACTCCGCGTTTGAGTTCCTCACACCCGGAGAACGTGGAGGTTTACGGGTACTGTTTAGTACAGCGCATGTCCAGACTTGTGGTTCAAAGGGTATTAAAGGCGACTGCCTGAGAGTACTCGGCCTTCGTGCTCAAGGCCAGGAGAAATATGGAGGTAAGGAGAGGGCTTAGGATAAAGTTTTACGTGAAGTACTGAAAAAGAAGTGCCGAGAGCGGCACAGTACCAGCAGCAGATCAGTAAGTTCGGGATGCTACCGGGTCTGCAGCCCAGTGGCTCCTCAGTAGTGCCCTTCAGAGTGTTCACGTGGAGTATATGATGTTTTCTTTCATATGAGAGTTTGCTCTCATAGCCAGCTTGTTATAGTTATTTTATTTTCCGGACCAGTAACACTTGTTACTGACGTGTTTTTATACTATATGTAGGTAACAATTACGAGTTGGAGGAGCCAGCTTGGATGGAGGAGCAATGATGTCATTTGCACACATGTCAGTCGATAGAGTAATTAATATTTTGTTATGATGTTATTATCTTGAGAATGACGTGAAATGCTGAGACATGATATGATGTGATTAATGCTTAAGATATGATGATAGGACGTAATTAAGTGCTAAAAGATGATGAGATGATGTGAACATAAATAGATTGGGCAATGGAAGCATGGTGGGTTGAGACCCAAGTTCTAGAATGAGCTACAACATGTTAGATTTTGTATTTTGTATGAATGAAATTGTTTGATAAATAGATATATATATATATATATATATTTGCATATGTATATTTGACAGGGTGGCCCCTAATTGCATTTTTAGGGGAAACTCTTGTCCGTTATATTTCAAAATTTTTATTAATTTTATCGGGATTGTCTTGGTGTGTACTTTGATTTGCATGTCATCATGTAGTACCATGTTAGGATTTGTGCATTCATCCATGCATTGAGAGTTATATCTTCATCTTAAGACGCCGAGATTGGATCCGCACGAGTTGGGTTTGGGTTGAGATTTGATTTATGCATTCATCCATGATCCGCATGACCCGCCATTTGTCACAACATTGTGGGCTTAGCTGGCTAGGTGTTACTCACAATTAAGAAAATATGTCTAACATTTTTATTTAACGAAAACATATATAAAGATCCCACAGCCTTAGACCGTTTCTTAGTAGCCACACTTATTTCTCAAATAAATAATAAGGAGTCCTCTAATTATTTTGCTCCATGCCCTAGTTGTCAATCACCTAATTTCGTATCTGCACACCTGCGGAGGCAATTCCACATTAGTGATTACAACACTAAGTAGTATAATAGATAAAACAAATCAAGTACATTCCACTATTTACTCATGTTTATTTTAATATGCGGTGGAGCAATTCCGCTATACTCCAAAACAATGCGGAGGAGGTATCCGCTGTGATCCGCACACCCCGGCTGTAGCCCTTTTGTGGGGAGGCTACTACAACCGTCTCCAGTGCCAGTGCCTCGCACACCCCGGCCATAGCCTTTTTGTGGGGAAGCTATCACTGCACTCAGGTGATTGCTGCACCCCGTTTGTGGAGAAGCTTTCACTACCAATTCTAGTGCCAGTGCCTCGCACACCCCGGCCGTAGCCTTCTTATGGGAGGCTAACACTGCACTCCAGTGCCAGTGCCTTGCACACCCCGGCCGTAGCCTATTTATGGGGAGGCTACCACTGCACTCAGGTGATTGCTATGCCCCGTTGGTGGGGAAGCTCTCATTGCCAACTCTAGTGGCAGTGCCTCGCATACCCCGGCCGTAGCCTTTTTATGGGGAGGCTATCACTACACTCCGTGCCAGTGCCTTGCACACCCCGGCCGTAGCCTTTTTATGGGGAGGCTATCACCACACTCAGGGTATTGCTATGACCCATTTGTGGGGAAGCTCTCACTGCCAACTCTAGTGCCAATGCCTCACGCACCCCGACTGTAGCCTTTTTATAGGGAGGCTATCACTGCACTCCAGTGCGATGGAGGAATTGCTGTGCCTTGCTCACCCCGGCCGTAGCCTTTTTATGGGGCGGCTATCACTACTCCAAAACAATGTTAAAGCATTACAAACTTTAGGCACATAATACGACCCAGGCTCAGGCCGACCAAGGCTACCAACAAGGAAAATACGATGTTCTACCTATTATACGTACTTGACGTGATTTCATCTAACTGTGACCCGTGAACCCTAATCTGATTGAGGGCATAAAATTATACATTAGTATAATTTTATTTTGCATGAACCTACATGCAACTTACATGACTAATATATTATCAATTTTAAATGATGTAATTAGTTCCTGTTAGTCTTCATTTGTTATTAAATTTTCAGCAATTCTAGTGTTAATTAATTATTAATTATCCCCATCCAAATACCTATTATCTAATTGATAATTTAATTATTAACATGTCGCATACTTAATACTTTTGTATTTACCTTATATTCTAACTCGACCGCATCGAGTTCTCCTATATTTAACTGGTTGCCATTCTACTTTAACAATTCATTTAACAACCCCAAAGGTCCCAACTTCATTGTAGTCAACCCATGAAAGCCGGTATTTTCATCATGCATGGCGACTAACCAGTAACGTAGCGGCCTCCATTTGCTGCCATGGTGTCTCCAACTTGGCCACCACATGGCAACCCTCAACCAGTCCTTGGCGTCCCCATTCCAGCCACCCAATCAGCAACCCCGACCTGACCATGGTGACTCCATGTCGGTCACATAATCAGCCCATGACCCATGGCGTCTACCCTAGTCGGCCACATAAACAGCACCCAACCAGACCCATGACGACTACTCTAGTCGTCCACAAAACAGTACCCGACCAGCATGTCTTCTTTTCATTCCACCCAATTTCAGACCCCATCTCCTATCTACCCTACTGATCCGATTGGAAAAAACCACAAAGATCCAATCTCTATCCGCTACTATCTCATGAACCTCGGACTACACCCTATATATGGACCTTAATTTCACCATTAATGGTGGCCGACCAGCAGCCATGGTGACCATGTCCTGCCCCATCAAGGTGACGACCAGCACAACCCCAGGTGACAACCAGTCTGCACTTTCCATGGTGGATCCACGTATGGCCAGCAACACCGCCCACTGCAACACCGACCTGTTCTCCCCTCCGATTTCTGACCTGCGTGCCTCCTCAATGGTCTGTTTTCGCCCTCCAAGGTGACTCCATCCGGCCAGCATCACCGTTGGGAGCAATTCTTACTACCAGCACGTCAACCCCGCACCATGGAAGGAAACATGGTGTGGTTGCTGCTGGAAAACAGCAGGACGTCCTCCTGGTTTTCTTCTTCCCTTGTTGATTTCTCATTTAATTCTTATGTTTATCATGTTTATAATTTATGCAACATGTATATGCATGCAACAAAATAAAAGAAAGGAAGAAAATTACCGAGCGAAGGAGAAATGCGGTGTCTATCTAACGAGAAAAAATGTAGATGACCCCCCCCTTTCCTTTTAAAATGAATAAAATAACGGCTAGGGTGCGATGGAAGCACCCTTTCACTGTAATTCCTTTAACCGGGTAATTGGGTAATCAACATGGTCCACTTAACCATTTCACTTTACCTGTTAAATGGGTACATGGTATGGTTCACTTAAATGGTTAATTGGATAAATAATGTAGTCGACTCGACCGATTCAACTAGAATTATCTAATTAAAAATTACTTTTCAATTAACCGGGTAATTCATACTTATCTAGCTAACAAAATTTTTTCCCACGTTCGATCCCACTACGTCGAACGTCATTATTATTATTATTATTTCAGGTCTTTACAATCTCCCCAACTTAGAATTATTTCGTTCCCGAAATAACATAGCATAAATAAGATATTGATGATTCAGTACATCTCCGGTATAAGTTCATGTTACAACAATTACATGGATTTTATGCTACAAATAGGCTAGGATATTTTCTTGCCATTTCTTGTTCAGTCTCCCATGTTGCTTCTTCTGATCCCTTATTTCTCCATAATACCTTTACCAAAGGGATCTCCTTGTTACGGAGTGTCTTTGTTTCCCTTGCCAAGATGCGAATCGGTTTTTCCTTGTAGGTTAAATCGGATTGTAGCTCTAAATCTGCAAAATTTGTGATAATGTGATTCTCATCTCGTACATATTTCTTTAGCATTGACACATGAAAGACATTGTGTACACCATCAAGGCTTGGTGGTAATGCTAATCTATATGCACAACTTCCGATTCAATCCAGAATTGGAAATGGTCCTATGAATCTTGGCTTCAACTTCCTGATGTTCTAAATCTGATCACTCCCTTCTTAGGTGAGGTCTTAAGGTAGACGAACTCCCCAACTTGGAATTCTAAGTCCTTCCTTCGAGTGTCAGCATAACTTTTCTGCCGATCCTGAGCTGCCTTAAGCCTTTGCTGGATGAGTTGCACTTTTTCAGCTGCTTCTCTCACCATCTCTGGCCCGACTATAACCACCTCTGTAGACTCCAACCAGCATGATGGAGATCGACAAGGCCTACCATATAAAGCTTCAAACGGTGCCATTCCTATACTGGCTTGGTAAGAGTTATTATAGGTGAATTCAGCCAAGGCTAGGTGTTTCTCCCAATCTCCTCCCCAGTCGAGGATGCAAGCTCTCAACAAATCCTCCAAGGTTTGATTGGTCCTCTCACTTTGACCATCAGTTTGGGGGTGATATGTTGTACCTAACTTGATTTGGGTCCCCATAGCTTTTGGAAAACTTCCCAAAAATGTGACGTGAATAGGGATCTCTGTCAGAGACTATCTCCTTTGGAATTCCATGCAGCCTGACAATGTTATTTATGTACAGTTCTGCTAAGTATTCCGCCGTCCTTGTTGATTTTGTGGGGATAAAGTGAGCTGCCTTAGTCTAACGGAC